>JAODVM010204803.1:0-13562 GCA_025400095.1 Phenganax marumi
CAACAACATCTAGTCTGAGAAAATCGAAGTTAAAGTTTATGCAAATCAAGAGAAATCTTTATCACATATAAAGACACAGATTAAAAATGTATTTCTTTTGAAATTTCTTCATAAATTATTAATGAGTTTTTGAATGATCCACGCAGTTCCTCCACCTACTGCAATGTAGAGTGGACACTTACCATTACACACGGCGGCACCCGCTCCAGAACGACGTCTCTTCATGCTCTGAACTGGCACCCAAAAGTCTCCGCTCGGATCGTACTTTTCGACAAAACTGTACGAGCACAATCGATCTTCTCCGCCAAGGGCATACATGTAACCATCAAATGACACTGCGGAGACAAAGGACCGTGGAATCGTCATATCAGCTGCCTTGTGCCATGTTTTCTCACGAGGTTGGTAAACCTCAACTATTTTCTTGTAACTAGTGTCACTATGAGCATTACCAGTTTCGTTAGCACACTCTCCTCCAATCACGTACAAGCACCCGTCTAACGAGCAAGCACTGACGGCAGTCCGAGCACAAGTCATAGATTCTAATGTCAACCACTTATTAGTACTAATGTCAAATTGTTCTAAACTTGGCAGTTGACATGAGTTACTATTTCGACCACCTACTGTGTAAAGAGTATGTGGTTTTGTCCTGCATACAAACATATAGGCAGGGAGATTACTTCTGTGGTCGTTTAATGCGGTTGCAAGAAGCATCTGGCATTTACTGTCATTCTTAACAAAACTAGCAGGGACAACTCTAGTCTCGAGAAACTCTAGCGATATCAGTGGCAACCGTACATGTTGTAAAACCTCTGAAGCAAAACCTTGTCGTTGCTCAGAGCAGTGTTCGATCCAGAGCTCAACGGCATTGAAAATCTCGTCTTCGGAGTAAACTTGTAGGGAACTACATTTGAGTAACTCAATCAGGCTAGTCTTGTCCAATTCTAGGAACTCATCTCCCTGGACGACTTCCAAGAAATGCTCGCATATGAAGTGAAAAGCCGTTCTCTCGAGCGATGAGCAGGAGTACAAGTCTGCAAACTTACGAATGCCGATACAGTTTGAGTAATCAATATGGGATTCAAGAAATGTGGAACAAGAATTAGCAAGGCTGGTAAGGTGCAACATTGATGCCCCAGCAAATAGTTTCTGCACATTTGCCACTGTCAGCTCAACTGACCCAGTGTAAACAAACTCCAACAAGCTAGCCATTGTTTCGGGATCAATACCACCCAAATCTATCTTATTTTTTCCACTTTCTAGCATGCCGTTAGTAAACATCGCTTGCAGATAACGGCTCGCCCCCGCCAGTACGATACGATGGGCGGGAAACTCGCAATGATCAACACACAAGACGACATCACACAACAATGAACTGGCCCGCAATTCATTCATAACACGTAGACAATCGCTGGCATACATTGGCATATCGACGCGACGAGCCATTTTCGCAGGAGAAATACACTCCTACTCCAAAACTATAGCAGTTCCACTTCAACGAGACGCCGAAAAACGTTCGATCATCGCTAAGTTTGACACAGAAGAATATTTTGGAAACCAGACGATTATACACACACGATGTAAACACCGATTTGTAAACAGAACATTATCACCTGCAACCACCTGCGAATGAACGCGCGTGATGCCCACGCGTGGAAGAGAAAGGTAAAGTTGGAAACTTGTATTTTCTTTTCATATTTATTTACTACATAGATTTCTGTATTATCCGCTATCGTTTTGCTACCTTTACACTGCCATTTTCTGAGCTATTCACTGATAATGTACGTTTTCTTGATAGTTTCCCTTCATCTTTTTCGAATATGCCGTATTTTTTACGAA
Organism: Phenganax marumi; assembly: GCA_025400095.1. Taxonomy (NCBI): domain Eukaryota; kingdom Metazoa; phylum Cnidaria; class Anthozoa; order Malacalcyonacea; family Clavulariidae; genus Phenganax; species Phenganax marumi. Next base: position 1,837 of record JAODVM010204803.1, read on the forward strand.
CTTCTTTGGTAAAATTGTTTCCTGCAACAAATAAGAAAACATTACTCCTACAATGGTCTAGTGTACAGGTTTTCTACGAGTGCTCCCGTTTCCTCTTGTATTCATAATGGATCAACAAGGGACTACTCTAGGAGCAAAATAACGCTGTCCATTTTACCAATTCCTAGGAAGTGCTCTGCTACTCTTGCTTTACACAACATCACAGATCTTATTTCTTCAGAAAATTTGAAATTTCTCGACAATCGAAAATGATAACTTGGCCACCAACTTTGTCGTATTTTCCAACAAGATTCTATCTCGCTCTTGATATGAGCTGCACCTTCGCCTTCCGTATCATTCAAGTAAGACTTTAAGAGATTCCAAGACTTTTCATCAAACGTGCAAGCTGAATGATCAAGCTTTTCAAACAACATTTGTACCACATTTTTCATATCCCCTAGAAAATACCAGCAGCACATTTCACTATCAGTTAAGAATAGAATCTAATCTTACACAGTTTTTTATACCAGATTTAACTTTGAGTTTAACCAGATCATCAAAATATTCACTCGTTGAATCAAGGCTTAACAAATCTTCCAATATTTTTATTAATTCCTGGTCACTTGCTGAATTGGACTTCGAAAAGTGATACAGATATCTACAACAAAAATAGTTCCAAAAAAGTTCAGCAAGATTGCAAATATCTACACCAACTACACTGATTTATACCGAATAGCTCTACCAGTTCTAAACTGTTCTTCCCAAGGTTCCAGAAAAACTGAGTCATCTCATATTCATCCAGTATTTCCACAGGAGGAAACAAGAGTTCATGAAGAAACTGTTTCATTGTATTTTACCTGTGTGCATTTGGGTTACACGGATTCTTATTTCTATATTCCTCCAATAATTTCTGAACGGCATTGACTCCTTGGTTGTTGCTTACTATCTCGATATAAGCAGGAATAAATGTGTCCCATACCCCAGGCGTTGAGAAAACTTCTTCAAACAAAATCATTGACCGTTTTGAAGAGAAACCCAAACTGGTTCTCATTTGTGTGTTGAAGATATCATCTTCGTCATCATCTGATTCAAATGTTTCTAACCCATGAAAATGGACTCCTGCACGTTCATTTTTCTTGGGTTGATGAAGAATATGTTCAAATAGAGCTATGTATGCTTTATGCATCAGACTGTCACTGAACGGCTTTTTGTCTGATTTTGATTTCAAAAGTTCCAAGCCTTCCGCAACATGACGTTGTTTGAGGACAAGATACAAAGCAAAATTGAGTAGAATTTCCTGTTTGTGGTCAGCACACGCAAGAAACATGTTTTTGTAAAATTTCAAGATCAACATGTCACTCTGTGGAATGTTTTTTAAGACCTCTAAGCCAGCCTAGAGGAGATGAAATGTGTTATTAAACATTGTGCATTGAAGTTGAGTTGGTTGTTGATGAATTAGCATTACCAAGCAAAATAATTCTATAATTTTTTCACATTTTCCACTCAGACCAACCATGGCTGCTACAGCTTGGTTTAGCTTATGAGTGAGCAAGCCATCTTGAAGGATTTTACTTAAAAAGTACAAGTGTAATGTTGTTATGTTCTTCATTCTCCCTAAAACACAAAAATTATAAAGTCATAGAAATGAATAATTGGAAAGAGTGCTGGCTAGGTAAGCAAATAGGGAACACATGGGTACACTTGGGTACACTTAGGTACACATGGGTACACTTGGGTACACTTGGGAACACTTCGGTACACATGGGAACACATGGGTACACTTGGGAACACTTGGTTACACATAAGAACACATGGGTACACTTCCATTCAATGAGTCGACCAAAGAAACTGACAGATAGTTCAGCCAACCCAAAAACTGCACCAAGCACCTCAGCTCGACAAGTAAAATATCCGAGCAGAGGTAACCCTTACGTGGATTAGCTTGATCAGTGAGAGGACGCCAGACGGTTTGAAAGCCTGATGCCGTTTCATAGCAACGAGTCTCAAACCGATGAAAATGTTTGAATGTTTCTTTCTTGGTTGACGTTGAAGCCATATAATTCTTGGTGTGTGTCTTGTTAACTAATCAAATCAAAGTATTCCGCAACATCAACCAATCCGGCTCTGAGTTACCACCAACAACTTATGTTAACAAGATTCCATATTTTACTAGTTTCAACACAGTTGAATATATTATAAAGCCACAATTGAAAATAAGGAGAAAACATACCCAAATTAGTCATTAGTTCATAGTCCAGTTATAATTGAGTACTTTACGCGTGAGGTCTCAAGTGTGGCGTGGAAATTTTATGAGTCAGCCAATGAGAACGCAGTATTTCTCAGCTGATTTTCATCACGAGACTTTCACGGGAAAAATTTCACGCGGAAACTTGATAGTTTTATCGAAAATTTAGGTTTTTGTTGGGTAAAAACTTGCAGATATGAACAAATTCGTGGAGCGATTACTTTCTTATTTACTGCTTTTGCATCTCCTTGCAGGTAGCGTGAACTTGGCATGATTTTATGTGAAATTCAAGCTTCTTTTCGCAATTTGTGTGCATATATATTTCGTTGACCAGTTTTATTGATGTTTATACTAGATAGCTACAATTATCGCTAGGGTGTATTAAATAGACGATTTGTTATAGGATAATCTACCAAAATGTTTTGTTTATGCTTATTAATACATATACTTAGTGCATTGAGTATATTTTGTGTGGCCTCATTTTAATTGTCATGGGTGGAGACAAGGGGCGTATCTTGTCTATATTCTACATAATTTACACCAATGAGCAGCACTCTGAATGACTTCAAACAACCCCTAGCCATCAGCCCTCTACATGCCATGAACCCAGTTTTATTCTTGCCTGGTAATCTTAATAATTTCAATCTTTTAGGTAACAGGTTTTTAAATGGATTAACGTCAGTGCTGGGAATTGAAGCACTTGAAGTGTACCTCCCTCTAAATTCACAGCATGTATCAACAAGTATTAACAGGTGCTGAACTGAGTGTTATAAATTTCTTTAGTTGCTTTATGTACAGAAGGAAACAGGAGTATCTAATGCCATTTCTTAAGAAAGAACCTCTCTCCATATACTTTTTGAGCAACTATTTATCTTCATTTCAGCTCAAAACCTGTTCAACTGGGTATAGATCAGGCTTACTTAAATGTGACATCAGTGGATGAGACCTTTCGGGAATTTATGGAAGTATATGGGGTCTCTGACAACTGCTACAAAGTTAGTTGTAACTCTTTATGCATTTCTAGGCAGAGTAGAATGAGAAGTAAGACACACTGAGACACGCTTTCATGCAAAAAGTTAAAAAGGTGTAAGGATGAGAAGTTTCAGTAGATTTTTGTCTACCAATTGACAAAAGTTTTAAAGGCAATTGTGAGGAGAATTGCTTGTAATGTATGTTTTGTATTTAAACAGTGTCATAGACAGATATTGAAGCGTGTTTCGTACTACAACGGGAGTCAAGGTTTCATAGTAGACACAAGATGGCCTTTCAGACTTTTTGTCCAAGGAAGTGCTGATCCTTTGAAAAACTGTAGGTGGGTGTATCCAATTTTAGACTAAAGTTTGTACGATTAGCATGCAAGAGTCTCTTTTCATGAGTCTATTTTTCTACTGTTAGACAATTAAAGTAAAGTAATGAAGTGTATCTATACACTATTTACAAATTACATTTCAATTTGTTTTAATTTTCAAATATTATCATTTTTATTTCAGTATAACTTTTCATTTTGGAGAATCTGGTCATTATGCTTACGAGACAAAGTTTGTCCGTCGAAAATCTAGTTTTAGTGAATATCATAACATTACATCCCTCTGCTGTTCCATGGTTGTCATTAAAAAACCAGTCAACAGTTTTATACGTAAGTTAAACTACAATAATCATTAGAATAAAAGAGTTGCCCTGATCAAGGTGCCTGGATATAGGCACAGTGAAACCAGTAATAATGTAAGGTGCTTTGAGTTGCTTTGCCCTTGACTGGGTTAGGTCAGTTTTTGCTTTAATTTTTCATTCTTTTACAGCTATTTTGGTCGCTGCTGCGGTATTGTTTGGTTTAGTTTTACTTTTCATCTTCTTCAAGTGGATTCGAAGGTATTATGTTGATTAAAACTCCAGTTTCTTTCATTTTGTCTCACGAGTACTCGTATTTTTTTACCAAATAGTGAAAAGTTTTCTTTACGTTTTCACTTGTAGAACGCTTTTCAAAAGTTTTGACTCCACGATTTACCAAAACTCGCATTTAGCGTCGGTAAGCATTTTAAATTAAAATATCTGTTTTGCATGTTGAATACTACTCTTTTTTCTTTCAATGAAGAAATTAAAGCTGTACATACCATAAATCTGGCGCAGCAAAAGGGAAGAGTTGCAAATGTGAAACTAGAGTCTTAAAACTGCCGAATCGCCGAATCCATGCCGTTCCTTTTGTCAAAAGCGTCGCTTGCTTAAGCTCTGTAATGTGTAATTCTTAGGATTTAGGCCGAGATAGTCAGACAGAAGCCCTCATTAAGGTAAATTGCATAAAGCGACTAAGATGGTGAGTTTTTTAAGCCAAAACACATCAGCTCATGTCTAAATGGTCCGTTTGAAGGTCAGGTTTAATGTTCTCTTTCAACTTTAGCCAACAAAGAGTCGATTACGGTCGTTGGACGCTTTCAGAGGGTGAGTAACGTTCATTGATATTCTCATTAGTGAAATGGCTGTTTGAAGAAATCACACCTGATTTATATTTCGTGTGTTTTCTAGTTTATCACTTATAATAATGGTGTTTGTCAACTTTGGCGGTGGTGACTACTGGTTTTTCCAACATTCAAAATGGAACGGTGTGTTTACAATTGATCTACTTTGATACAAATTAAAAACATATACCTATGTGCACTTTGCAAAAACTACCCGTTTATAACAACAGATCTTAACATTTCTGGGATATGGATCCCTTTGTAACTGCAGCAACTTGTCACTTCTGTTCAGCTCAGAGAACAATGAAATAGCGGTGTAATTTTTCTGAGAATTTAGCAAGGATTTTTGTTTGTAATTGTCTTTAGGGTTAACTGTAGCGGATCTTGTTTTTCCATGGTGAGTTTAATGCAGAAACGAGGTTGTGTTGTCGTTTTGATAAACTGCTGTTTATGAAAGTCTCAATTTCTTCATCTTGGTAGGTTCATATTTATCATGGGCGTCTCTCTGGCATTCTCATTTCGATCTTTGACTCAAAAGAAAATCTCGAAGTCTCGTATTTTTTTAAAAATCATAAGAAGAACTTTGATATTGTTCGCCCTTGGCTTGCTATTGAATAAAGGTGAATTATTTACCCACTAAATGGCAGTACGCCTCAGTCCCCTACTTTGATTGTAATTCCGTCCAACACCAGATGATATTGCTCGTCAGAGTGAGACCCTGGCATCTTTCTTGGTAATATATTGTTCGTTTTTAGGGACGGACCTCAATTTCTATCGTATTCCTGGAGTCCTGCAAAGATTCGCTTTTTCCTACTTCGTCGTCGCCTCGCTTGAATTATTCTTACATCATCCAACTGAACTTGCGCTCGAGGTGAGACATGGCCTGTGTACGAGATTCCGAAATCCTGTGTCTAGGTTTCATGCATCATAATTCACCGGTGTTGTCTTGCTGACTTTATTGGCGATGATCAATGATGACTAAAATATTTTCTCTAATGAAAATAAGTTTCTTTGTTGATCATTGACAGTAAGTATATCGAAAAACATGGGCGATGAATTAGGTTTTTTCTCCTGTTGTAATCCTGGATAACTTTTGCTCAATTACCATCACTTTTAGCTGGTTTGGTGGTACGCAGTTCGTGAAATTGTTGAACTCTGGAAGCAATGGATTGTTATGTTCTTAATTCTGATTCTGTACTGTGTTCTTACCTATGCAGTTCCCGTACCAGGCTGCCCAAAGTGAGTAGAAACGTCATGTTGCACAAAATCATTTTTCACGCGACTTGTAGCATTTGCTTTCTCTAAGTTTATTTTGATTTCTTCTAGAGGGTACGTTGGACCAGGCGGGATAGGTGAGGGATATCCAGGGAGTGAGAACTGCACTGGAGGGATGGCGGGGTATATTGATAAGATGTTTTTTGGCGAGAACCATCTTTATGGCAAACCAACATCCAAGGTAACCTTACCCGCCACGCGGGCGTAAGCCTCGTGTTTTCCAAAAGAACGTCTGCCACACAGGCTACATAATTTTGTTATAAACCGTTGATATTCATTTGTAGCTTACCTCTTTAAACAATCTTGAGACTATTTTGTTTTCTTTTACAATCATGTCGTTGAATTGACTTGTTTCTTGTTTTTTTACATAGGAGATTTATCTTAATACAGTACGGTATGATCCTGAGGGTGCTCTGGGAGCGCTGACGTCAGCTTTCTTGACTTTCCTTGGCTTACAGGCAGGAAAGATCATAGTTCTACACAGTAAACATATTGAACGAGAAAGACGCTTGGTGTCCTGGGGACTTATTTTGGTAGAAACTTATTATATTTGTCCTGGATATAGTTCTATCAGTTCTACACTGTTCTTCCTAGAGATCCAGTAAGAGTCATCTCTTATTGATCCAATGTTACAACAGGAGGAAACCTAAACTAAACTAGCTGTATTTATACTGGATAGTTCTATCAGTTCTAAACTACTCTTCCTAGAGTCCAGTAAGAGTCATCTCTTATTGATCCAATGTTACAACAGGAGGAAACCTAAACTAGTTAGATTTATACTGAATAGTTCTTTCATTTCTACACTGTTCTTCCTAGAGATCCGATAAGGTACTCTCTTCATTGCTCCAGTTTTATTACAAGAGAAAACCGAAACTAAACTAAATATATTTACACTGGATAGTTCTATCAATTCTAGATTGTTCTTCCTAGAGACCCAGTAAGAGTAATCTCGTTTGCTTTTGATTTTAGGGTTTTATCGCGACAGGTTTATGTGGTGCTTCGAAAAATAATGGTCTTATACCTATCAACAAAAACCTGTGGTCGTTGTCGTTTATTCTTGTTAATGGTGCGTTGGCTTTCATTTTGTTGGCTTTTTGTTACTTCACGATTGACGACAAAAAATGGTGGAACGGGGCACCATTCATTTTTCCAGGTATGTCGTCCTACAGTTGTAGTAGAACTGAATGAGTAGGAGAAGACTCCTACTGAATCTCTAGGAAGAGCAGTTTAGAACTGATAGAACTATTCTGTGTAAATATAGTTAGTTTAGTATAGGTTTCTTTTGTAGTAGCACTGGATCAATTAGAGATGACTCTAACTAGATCCCTAGGAAGAACAGCTTAAATCTGAAAGAAGTATCCAGTGTAAAGAACGTGAGAATATTTTTCTAGGCATGAATTCAATATTGGTGTATTGTGGTCATGAAGTTTTACAGTCTTATTTTCCCTTTAACTGGGAACTACATCCTCCGACCCACGGAACGAAACTCGCTATGAATATATGGGGCGCAAGCTGCTGGGTAATCATCGCTTATTATTGTTACAAAATTGACTTCTTCGTAAAGATTTAGCCTCAGAAATGAATGAACGATAAGTCTTCTGGTACACGAAGATCAGTTTTAGCGCCGAAAACAGAAAGTAACAGGTTGGACACTTGAAGAAAGTTGCTGGTCTATGTTTCATTCTTGGTGTTAGGCAGTTTAAGAAGCTTTTTGACCCTTGATTTTTAATGACAACGTTCAAACAAATTATGCTAGCGATTATAAAATTAAACATTTGGGTAATACGTTAGTGCATTTGAAGAAATCCCAAAACAAGTGGCGAATAATTTGTTGCATACAATTTGTAAATAATGATCGCCTTATTGTCTCCAAATTGGCATGAGTTTTATCTACATTTTACTAACGAACGTTCATCACCAAGTATGGTACAACTAGACACGTACTTAAACGTGAGTCTTTCGCAAGTGTTTTTACGTGAGCCAAGTTCTCACGGCGGAAGTAAAACAATAATTAATTGGAACAATAAGTACACTTCCTTGTTTTATTTTGTTATCTGGCAACTTTCATACTTTTAATGTCAAGGGTAGTCAAAGTACTTTCCATTCCAAAAATTTTTGCCAGGTGAATTTTTTAAGCATAGTTTTCATTTACTTCTCATATATCGCCGATGCCGGCGGCCCTCCTTGTGTTTGATCATTGGAGAAAAAACTAAACAAAAGAGTTCAAGCTTCAGCGACCAAATACAATGAACGTCGTCGACGGCATATGAGAACGGCTTTATCGTTGTTCATACATAGGTGATGTCTTAACGACTTCATTGTTGGTGATCAATAATGAGGAGAACTTTTTGTCTACTAGAAATCATTTTCTTCACCATTGGTCATCAACAATGGCTCGAAGTGCATCGTAGATAAATTGTACATAAATTTGTGTGCATATTGTCATGCCTGCAATTCAACGTCAGAATGCTGTTGTTTGTTCACCATTTGACAATAGAAAATGGGCCAATAGTACCACTAATTGTACCCAGTTGACAATGATGCCACATTAAAATTGCTAAATAGAGCAAAGCGGTCGTTTACAATCAATTCAAATGTGTTTGATTATTTTGATATGTTGTCGTTATCCCGATACTTCTGTGGTGTTGATAATTTGGGTAGCTACCAAGAAGAACCTGTTTCGCAAAACTGTTGGAGACTTGGCATCTTGCCTTCTCATTATTCATAACTCCGTACGTAGGTCAAATGATATTGCAATCTGGAGGTGCGCTCTCAGTGATAACAAGTTTCTGGCATGCACTTTGGTATTGTGTTACGTATCGTGGCGTGTACTGTATATAAAGACTTGGCCAAAAACTTCTTTCCAAACTAACTTCGACCTCACTTTGGTGCGCTCAGCTGCGATTCAAACCTGAAGAATTATTTTGCTGTGAAACTTTCTGAGAGATGTCTAATTTCATGTTAAAGATTGCCTTACTTGCTCTTGCTTGTTTGGTCTCACTAGGAGTTGTTTCCACAAGTCGTTGCCGTGGAGGGTTTGATCTTTATTTTGTGCTCGACAAGTAAGTTTAATGACTAACTTTCAGTGTATAGTAACGAGTTTCGTATGATGTGTGTGCTACCGTTCAACAACATAGCATTGGCAATTGCATTGCACGTGTAACCAAACCGTACACAAGTGCAATGAAAAGTACAGACTGTTGTTGGACGTGCTTGTAGTCTCACAAAATACGGATTTCTGTCTTCAAAGTTTGAGTTGGTAGATTTGTGAACGTCCTGTCGACTTTCAAAAGTAAATTTATGTTAGCACCGCACGATTACAACTGTCCCTGCAGTGCCAATATCGTTTACCACTGTTTAAAACTGGTTTTAAATCAATGGTGAATTAAAATAGGCCAACGCGATGAAGCCAAAGGAAGGAATAGTTGCTTGAAGAATAATTTACAGCTTTACAGCCAAGATTTATTTTGACTGCAACCATTGCGCACGTTTCTTTAGATATTCAAGTTCGGCACATCTCTTGTTTCGTTGCAAGAGTTCTTCGCATAAAATTTGCGTAACTTTACGTAACAATGAATGAACAGAACTTGCTATAGATTTCCTCTTCTCTGATTGGCTGCCAGCAAGCCAATCATTTAACAGCAGTTACCGCTCGCCGACTTTGCGGCTCCGTCAAACAATCGTAAATTAATTTCATCTAAAAAAAACACTAGTTTGTCTGACCTTCGTATTATCGATGCTATTGTTCTCGCTGGATTAGTTTTGACTCCTGTCGTCGCTTTTGAAGCTTTCCATTGACAGCCATAAACCGGAAATGTTGTACATTAAACTCTAAGATTTTGTCGAGAACACTTGCTCATTACTTCCTCGTCAAGGTCACTTCCTTGCGCGAATGAAAAACACGTTTTCCGTACAAGAAATGTACTTCTCTCCTTTCAACTCAAGTTTTCGGCCCGTAGTGAGAGTGCATAAATGAAATACGACTATTACCAGATTTTTAGTTCAATTAAGTTAAAAGTGACAGAACTATTTGCTGACGTCAGCCCCACTGTTTTTCGGTGCAAGCAACTTTTCAATATCAGATGCCCCAGCAAGCATCCCGTGCGCTTCAATTATATCCTAAATAAGCAGCAGGAGCACTTTAACTTAGGAAATCTCAAGAGCTCTACTTTAAATTAATGAGAAGCTTATAAATAGCAGAGTGCCCTACTGAGATCCTCCTTTAGCCTTTCGAAACTTTAATAGATATAAAAAACGTGTGCCAAAAAACTCAAATTGCGAAATCTATATGCGATGGTTAACCCGTGGAGTCGTATGTACCCCCAATGATCTTTCATTGCTACGTGGTATTCACTCCGTCTTACATCAGATAATTCCAATGTAAATAAGTTAGTACGAAAAGGTGTCTGCTTTTTTTTCTTCCTTGACTCCGTTTGACCGGTCTTGTCTTGTTTAAACGTTTATCTCAGCTTGTTTTCTTTGACGTCAATATGTTAATTATGTTGCTCCGAACTTGGCTCACCCCCGCCAAGTGTGAACAATCATATTAAACGGTGTTATAAGCTATAGTGCTGATATTCCATTGTTTTTGTGAGGATAAGCAGAAAAACAATAGCAGTTTGCGCCGTCGACACTTTATCCATTTCCCTGTGCCAATAGATTATGCAACGTGTGACCAATCCAACCTTAACACCATCTTATAATTCAAATTTTTACCTTACATGGAAGAATTGACTTTCTTAACTTGAAGTGTTTCTGCTTTAGCTTTGGAACTAATGAATTTTGAAAGTCTAGCAAAACGAACAGTCTGGAAGCGCTTCTGACATTTTTCATGGACTTTTATTTTTCATTCTTATTAATTGCAGATCATCAAGTGTAAGGCAACAAAATTTCAAGATTCAAACCGTTAGTTTTGTCGAAAACATTGTCTCAAAATTTGTAAGGTATGCTTTTTTAAAAAAAACTTATTCTCATACTTATGTATATGTGTTTTTCACCGCGGACGAAACGGTATATTATTATGAAAAGAATTATTGAACTGAAAATTGATTAACTTTAATTATGCCAATTAAATTATTTAATTATTATTATTATTATTTAATTTATTATTATTATTTTTATTAATTATTAATTTATTATTAATTTATTAATTTATTGTTTAATTATTTAATTATTATTAACTGATAATTCATCATTGTGTTGTTGCTTTTTGTAGTTCTCAATTGCGAGTGTCCTTCATAACATTTTCTACAAATGCTCAGCTTGTTATGGGTCTTACTGATAACAGGTAGAACATTGGTCGTTTTTGTATCTGCACTTGCGAAGCTAATGCGTTTAACATGCATTCAAATCAGGGTGTGAGTGTAATTGTATCTTAATTCATGTTGTCCAGGACGTTGATAAACGCGGGCTTACAATCGCTGCGCAAAGTGAGAACTGGAGGGGACACGTACATGGACCGTGGACTTGAAAAAGTAAGTGCATTGACTGAAATTTTAGAGTACTAGCTGGTTATAACTTTGAGAGTTTAATGTCTGTTTCTGCTCAGATAACTCATTATTACTTTTCTTCCATCAGGCAAACAATCAAATTAAGAGATTAGGTTTGTATTCGGTTTAGCTTTACTATAAAATATATATATTACTTACGTTTGCTCAACAATTTTTGCCGAAAATTTAATTCATGCCAATATTCTTGCTTTCTCCAGGCGAAAGAAGTGCAGGAGTAATAATAGCTCTCACTGACGGAGAATTTAAAAATCGGAAATCTCAAACGTT
>JAODVM010204914.1:0-13561 GCA_025400095.1 Phenganax marumi
ATGTGTGTAGAAAATATATTCTTTAAAGCTAAGAAACTTCAAATGAAATTTTTGATTGGACAATCACAAATTGCACTACAAAAAAACAAAAGAGGTAACAAGGCATTTAACTGCTGGAGTTTTAAAAACACCTGAAGGTTTGCAAAATCTAATTAACCATGATGATGGGTCTAGGTTCTTGAAGACATTAAGGGGTTCACCTCCGTACTTTGAAAAAGCTAAAAGGGACTTATTTGCAATGATTCGACAGTTAGGATCAGCTTCATTATTTTGTAGTTTTTCTTCTGCAGAAACAAAGTGGATTCACCAATTAAGAATTCTAGGCAAACTGATGGACCACAAAGATTATACTAACGAAGAATTGGACAATCTGACGTGGGTGGAAAAGTGTCGACTGATCCAAAGTGTTCCAGTAACTTGTGCAAGACATTTTGATTTTACGTTTAATACTTTTTTGAAAGATGTCTTGATGAGTGAACTTGCTCCTTTAGGAAAAATCAAGGACTGGTTTTATAGAGTTGAGTACCAGCAGCAAGGGTCACCTCGCATCCACATGTTGATCTGGCTTGAAAGTGCACCATTGTTTGGTGTCGATAAAAATTAAGATGTTGTTGCATATATTGATAGCATAATTTCCTGTAGCAAACCAGAAAATAACAGTGAATTACAAGAACTTGTAAACAGACAGACACACTGGCATTCACATACTTGCAGGAAAAAATCAAAAAAGATTTGTAGATTTAACTATCCACAACCACCAATGAGGTGTTCTCAGATTCTTTATCCCCTCGATGATGATACATCTCCGATTGTTGCCCAGTCTAGCAAAGAATTGTGGAGGAACATCACGAATAAACTAAACGATTCTAAAGAAGGCAAAGACATTACGTATGATCAACTATTACAAGAATTAGATGTTTCAGAATATCAGTATATTCTTGCATTGCTGTCATCTTTGAACTCTCCAACCATCTGCTTGAAAAGAAATCCAAATGAATTAAGAATTAATCATTACAATCCTACATGTCTTCGAGCATGGAGGGCTAATATGGACATCCAGTACGTACTAGATGTGTATGCCTGTGCAATGTACATTGTTTCATATATTTCCAAGGCTGAGAAGGGAATGAGTGAATTACTACGAAAAGCTGTTGCTGAAGTGAAACAAGGAAACACGAACATAAAACAGCAAGTTCGTGATGTTGGCAACAAGTTTTTGAACTCAGTAGAAATCAGTGCACAAGAAGCCGTCTATGTAGTTTTTCAACTTCCTATGCGAAAGGCATCACGGAGTATCATTTTTATTAATACATCTCCACCTGCAGAAAGAGTTCAGTTGCTAAAACCTTTGAGTGAAATTGAAAATCTATCAGATGATTGTGAAGAAATTCAGTCTTGTGGTCTTTTAAAAAGATATGTTGAACGTCCTGCTTGTATGCAAAATATCACTTTAGCTGATTGGGTAGCATGGTATGATTCTTCTTGCAATAAAAGAAGTTACAGGAAAGCAGACAAAAAGCATGATGTTGACAGTCGACTTTCGTTTAGACTGGCGTCTAATACTTTGGCCTGTCAATTGGCGTCAAATATGATATTTTCACTTCGCTTCTTCTGTCACTTTATATTTTTTACTTTCAGACAATCGATGATAATTCCGCATATAAATTCTTATGATTTTGGAGGTTTTTATTGTATTGTCATGTACCAGAATATGGCTTAAATCATCTGCAAACACAGCCACTGCAATTGTATTCGCTGTCAATGTAGGATTCATATCTAAATCCCAAATCTGAGGCATATCATGTGCATTTTCATCGGCAAACCCATGAGGGGTAGAGTCAAACTAATCGGTGAAGTAGAAATTTTGCTTCATAGTATGTGAAGTGTATTTATCAATAGTAAAATCAAAGTGGAAGTTTGACCAAATAACAAATCAACTGTAATGGGTTGCAGTGTATCGATTTTACACACTGCGCCCGCCTTCACATTGACGATACATGGAGATTCAACCCCACCCAACTTTGAAAAAGAGCCTCGGTATTGGAGATAAGACAATTCCTTTGCTCAGATGCATTGTTTAAAATTTTAAAATCACAGCACGTCCTATGCAAGTGGAGAAAAAGTAAACTTGGTATAGTAAAACACAAGTCACCATGAGGATCGCAGCAGTACAGCAGTAAAATACTATTTTGACGAATTTTCGCAGCCTAACACTCTTGTCTGTTGAATACTTCCATATTTATTTAGTCAAAGACATATTTACTTCATGACAGTCAGAGCCTCAATGAAGCCATGCATAGAATTAAATTTTGAAACCCACAATGCTTTGCGACCTGCTTGTCCAACCTCTGAGTGGGTCCCAAAGAACTGACTCATCCCTCTACATAAAATGGGTAATGTCATAGCTACAACTTTGCAATTGACATACCGATTAAATGCACACTAGCACATCCATAATTCTGGAGCTGTGTAGTGCATTTATAAATTGCTTAAGTACCAAGCATGTCTCAAATGCCAACGAAAATTGAAAAAGAGAGTAAAATATAGTCAATATGATGCAAACAATTTCAACATGTAATAACCATATACCTGTCTATGAAGTATATAACTATATACCTATACTACATAAAAGTCTTTTGCATATAATTATGTCCTCTGATACTTAAATTATTTTAATCATATTGAAACAGAGAAAGTACAGTATATTTAATCCCAACAATGTCAAGAGCAAAACTACCATTTAGTAAGTCTTGTATGTCAATGTCTTTTTCAAAATGTCATAAATCATTTGATTCAGTTTCTTGCACAATATTGCTTACATTATCACAAACAATGCTATAACGAATTTCTTGCTCCAATATGTGGAACACAATTTCATCTTCAGTGCAACTATGAAGCTTCAAAGGCACACCAATAATATCAAGAAGCTTATGTACACTTTGATTGAACAAGGTCAGGCGAACCTTTCCAGCAGGCAATTCAGGATTCTTCATTAGAATCTTAAGAGACCATTGAGCTAGCTTCACAAGACTCAATTTTCTGCATCAACTTGCAACTTTCATTGGTGCATTGCCCAATCTTCTTTCCAGGGATGGCACAAACTGTTTTACTACAGGCAGTGCAACTAGAGCTCTTGCAAGCATTCACTATTCCAACTATTTCACCTGAAACAGTTGATGTAGCAATGGACAGAACACCTTCATCAATTTCAACCAATGGTTCCTCAAATGGTGTGGTTTCTTTATATACAAATGGCTCTGACTTTGCTGTGTTAACATACCTATCTCCTTTTGTTACTTTAAAGTGCCTATGAAAAGAAATTTTTTTATTACATATTCTATTAACTGTAACTGTGAATAGCTATATGTCGAAAACTGCATGTCTTAACATTCAGTCGGTTTAACGTTATTCATTGTTGAGTACGACAATTTTTCAAAAAAAAAATGGGACGTCTGGTGTGCGGCCGTGAGGGCTTCAAATTACTTCCGGTGACGTAAAGAGAAGGGCATGGCGTGCTTGAATTAAAAGAAAATACTTACCTATATTTATGGTCGCGAGTAAACAAAGACTTGCTATGTTGCTAGAGGACCGAATAATAAGTCAAGCACGAACAATGGCAGTACTCCTGATATTAGCATGCATCGATTCCCCACAGACTACAGCAGAGGATAAAGTTTGTGGGAATACACACAGAGTTGATTTTGACCCAGCCAAGTATTCGAAAAAAATCTATTTGTGTTCTGCCCATTTCGAAGCAAGCTGCTATTTGAAGCGTTCGGCAACAAGTCTAGAAACGTTTGACAATAGTGGAACAAAGCGTTTTTTGACTGGGGGAACAGGTAGCTTCGCCCCTGTTTATCTCGTAGCAAAGGGCCGACTTGTTTCAGAACCGTTTCATTTGTTAGAACATAAAAATCGTCATGCAATGTAAGACAAGAATTTCGCTCGATGCTTGCATCAAGTACTAGCTTTCCATCTGCTTCAGCGATCTCTCGATAACGTCGAAATTCTAAGGCACTAACCAGTCGTTCATATGAACACTCACCACATGTGCACTTGCATTAGTTGCATATGAAGAAAATATGTAATTTATAACAGTTATTACACATATTCCTTTTAGCTGTACAGAAAAACATTGTAAAACTGACTCAGAGACTATGTATATTCATCTAAAGTTTATGGAGCAAATGAAACGACTGACCAGGAATCAACTTTAACTTTCTTGTCAAATCTCGCTTCTAAAGTCGAAGGAGTCAAGCCGTCTAAGGCCCTGTTTACACTAGACCGTATTCACTCGTCACGACATCTTCGTTTGCTGTTGAGGAGTAATAATCACCAGCAAATGTTTGCTACGCTGACAGACTTTGAATGTTTCTTTGTGTCATTACCATTAAAATTCTTTACAGAGCAGCGATATCTGCAAAATTTGACTGCTAGGAATATGGTATAGTGTAAACGGGGCTTACGTCTTTCTCTTCGTCTTCGAATTCATCGATTAATCGTCGCCAGAATACACAAGAGGTTCTCCTTCGTATGGTCGAAACTGACGATCATAAACCGACTCATATACCTCACTTGTGTTCGTAAAGGATGCCAATAACTCACCCTCAGAAGTCGATATAGTTGGGCTTTATTATTAAATCATTGTAGTAAAACTATAAACTGTCCGGAATAAACAATCGCGTGCCCTGCTCTTTACGTCACACACTTGCACATTCGTTCCCAATCTCCCGACCATTTATTTTTTCAAAAATCCGGTTTTCAATGGAGAAAAAACGGTAAAGCGATTTCTCTAAGGAAATTTGGATATTAAATTCGTATTTTCCATATTCGAAAGTATATAAATATGTAAAAAAAAATTTCATTTCATAGGCACTTTAAACATTAGAACTATGTAACACCTAGCAAAACAAGGAAATGACCCACATGCGTGAGAGAAGGGGAGTTTTAGGGGGAGCAGTTTGTTTTCACCAGTTATTCTTTTGATTGATAAGGAAACATCAGAAACGCCCAACCTATACCCTAAAGCTCCGCCATTTCTTCACCGAGACAATGATCCTGCAACAAAACTACTACCAATCCAAAAAGGTCAAAGTAGAGAATTCGAACGGCCAACCTGTCAAAATTCTTGCTATGTTAGACACCAGGTCAAACATAAGTCTACTGTTGAAATCAAGAGCTAAAGCGCTAGGCTTATGTGGTCCACAGAAACATTTGACAATGAATTTAGCTGGTGGTGCCAAAAGGACTGAGAAATATGAATTTATTGCTATCGCTTTGGTTTCCCCATGGAAGCAAATGTTGAGAAACCACTCCTTGTACACACTGCCAACAAACCTTGCAGTAATGCCAGAACTGTTTCAAAGAAATCATTGGAAAATACAACCATCTGGTGTTCCAGTATTGAATAAGCTTCATCTGTCTGGTGGTAATGTTCACTAGCTGCTTGGCACTGATTTCGCTGATGGGTTGATTGACATCCACACTGTTCTTGATGGCCCCAATGAACCTACTGCAAAGATGAACTGCTTCAGTTGCTATGCACTGGGGCAAGTTTTGCCAAAGGAGTACAGTGTTCAGGCTGTTGACAGTAGCACAAGAAGAGTGAAAGAGAACATTGATTCTATTCTTCAAGAGGACCAGCTGGGTGACAAACCTACAAACTTATGTACATGCACCGACAACGAACTGTGCAAGAACAAGTTTATCCAGTCCTTACTGGAATCAACGACATTAGTCGATGGCCGGGTCCAAGCAAAAATGCATTAAGAAAAAACTGGTTCCCCAAAACAAAGCAATTAAGACATTGCTCTTAAAAAAAATGCATTCCACAGAAAAGTCACTGAAAGCAAGAAATGCATTGACATTGTCGTGAAAGAAGTTCACAATTTGGTAGGTCAAGATTTTTAAAAAAAACGCCCCAACGAGAAGTTGACCACTTGAAACCAGAATGGTATCTCCCGTTACAAGCAGTTTTTACCCCCAAAAGGACCAGGAATTCCCAATTTAGCCCCAAAAAGACCATGTATTCAATTCATCTTCTGTAGGGCATGGACTCTCACTTAATGACCATCTTGAGAAGAGTCCCAATTACATTAATGATCTCTCGAATGTCCTAGCAACACAGAGATGGGACAACGTTGTGTATGACGCAGGTGACGTAAGGAAGATGTTCAATCAAATCCTGGTACACCCTAGTGATCAAGTCTTCCACAGATATCTCAGGAGAACAAATCCTGCTGATGAACCAGATGTTTATCAATGGCTCCGCCTTAGCTTTGCCAACAAGCCAGCACCTGATATTGCTTAAAATTCAATCAAAGCATTGGCCAGAGCTGCAAAGCAAAAAGAGAAAGAAGCAGCAGATGAACTGGCAAGACATGTGTATGTGGATGATATCGCCAAATCCAGATCAACGCCAGAGGAAGCCAAAGAAGTAATTCGTGGTATCGAATCCTAGAGAACGGAAAGTTTGAGATTAAGATTTAGCACTCAAACAGTGAAGAAGTCGACCAGTCTAAAGATGAAATAGTCACTGACTTATTGGGACACAAATGGAACAAAAAGACTGATAAGTTTTCACTAAAAAGAGCAGAAATCCCAGATATGTCTAAAAACCTAACAGAGAGAAAATACCTAGCTCTCCTCGCCAAGCAATGGGACTCCACTGGTGTCAAATAAACAGCATATCATTGTATCTGAGCTCCGACTCAATATGGGAGAGCCCTTCTATTACTCCAAATGATATTCTACTGGGTCAGCACATTGATCTTCCACAACCTGAGTTTGAAGAACGAGTCAATCCGAGAAATTTTCTAGAAAGTGCAAAGAAACGTGCCAATTAGTTCTGAAGACGCAGGATGAAGTATTTCGCACAACATCTCGTGCCAAGAAACAAATGGTGTAGAAGGAAAAAAAGGCAAAACCTGGTGATTTAGTCCTGGAGATAGATCGAAATCACAGAAGGTGCCACTGGAAGATGGCAATTGTAACAAACACATTTCCATGAGAGGACGGATTTGTCAAGAGAGCCAATATCAAGAATGCAAACGGAGAAAGGCAGTGACTTGAACCTTTATTCTTACTAATTAATGTTTATATTTTGGAAAGTTATCGTTGCTCAATGTAGTTGAATGAACACCATTACCGCACTGGCGCAAAATGTTTAGAAATAACAAGTAGAAAAACAAGGAAATGACCTACATGCAGGAGAAAAGGGGGGTTTTAGAGGGAGCATTTTTTGTTTTTACCAGTTAATATTTTGCTTTATCGATAGTCAAAGGTCAAAGTTTATTTCAAAATTTAGAGTACCCAATGACAATCTATAATTCGAACAGGCCCATGAAATTTGCGAAGACTTAACAATTATGGTTTCTATTTATCTTGTTCATGCATAGTAAGGTACAATATGTATATTTTTAGTTGACTACACCCTGTTTTGCGTGCAGTACAATAGTCAAGTGAGGCCAAAATAGCCGGTGGCAGGGTCACATCACATAAACAAAGTGCAAAACAATTGTTGATACAAGCAAGCATACATGGCAACTGGAAAAAGTAGACAATCATAGACCCATCAATTGAAGATTCTGAAGAATATCTGAGGAGTTTGCATTCATATATGCACTTTAGGACTGCTTGGTGGCTTCAACAGTCTTAGCAGTCTAATTAATTCAAAAGATTATTATCAAAGTGCAAGAGGGGTTATGTTATACACCACCTAAAACAAGTCTTACACAAAAATGGATGGTGTAAATCTCAATTTAAAACAGTTAGTGTTCGGAGTTCATGAGAGTTTGGTCTACAACATTTCTGCCAGGCAAGCTCTTTAACTAAAAATTTTTGCCATTTGGATTTGAATTTTAATTTAATAATGCCATCACTAATTGTAAAGGTTTTACGTTTATGAGTTTTGTTGACAATACTGCAAACATTAATGAGTAAACATTTGATGGACATTGTGTAGGGAGCCTGAATTGTAGGGTTACTTTCATTAGTTGAATAAGGTCCTGGGTTAGCTGCCACGTCTCCAGCCAGTGATAAAACAGACATCAGCAGCAGCATGTCATCATATTTGCCTCGAATGAGAAATACATATACTTAACTCCAAATCCAAGATGCTTTCTGAATGTGTTGTATTTCAGTGGGCACTAACTCAAATCATTTCCATCTGGGCTGATATTTGAGAAAGAGAAGGATCAATTTCAACAAATATCTCACCTCAGCCATTCTCTCCTTTATTTTTGTCAAGTGTTTTAGTGAAACACTGATTTACTAACACGAGATTTGTCAAGAAATACAGTGCCATAAACGCACAACATAATGACCAATCGAAACCTTTTTCTTCCCCAGCATTTCTTGTGTGTGTGCTTTTGTGTGGTCATACAATCTGCTGGGCTCTACACTCGGTCGTTCAGCACGAATTTCTTGATTCATCAACATCATTGCAGGAGTCTCCAGTGACCTGGTGAGGCATTGAGCAGAAATTTCGCAGCATTGTTGGCAACAATTTTCGTGAATCTCTTCCAATCATGCTTGCCTAAGTACATGTCTAAGTATGACTTGGTTGAATCTTTTAAATAGGCCTTACAACATATTCTCCTGTAGGGAAAGGTCCACATACATCAGTTGCTATATCTTAACATAAATCATTGGGAAGTTTAGGAGGTTGCATTGGTTTGGGTCAGTCTGGTTTTCCAACGATTTGACAAGGACGTAACATTCGAATGTGTAGTTAAATGTCTTTGTCCATGATCAGTCAACATAACTTTGAGTGAATGCGTTGCTTTGTTTTTGTCATACTAGCACGATCGTCATGCACTAATTTGATTTCTTTCTTGTGCAGTTTCATAGGCACGATAATGCCATTTTCACGTAGTATGATATTGTCTATGATGCTTAATTCTTGCGCAAAAGCTTTGTACTGGCGTGGGAGTTTGTGTGGTTTGTTTTTCTCAATGCGCTGTTAAACTTGGATCAGGTCAGGGCCGGTTTCCAACTGTTCTTAGATTTCTGCAGAGTTCATGGCTGCAGAGGTCAGCTGCTCGGCAAGGTAACAGATATATGCTCTGCACAGCTTTCCATGTCGCTTTTTGGGGTTTTATTGGGTAATCAAGAGATTGCAGCACCTAGGTTTTGAGGACCGCATTGGTTAATCATGGTAAAATCATTTTCTTCAAACTTGAGGAACCATCTCTTTACTTGTGCAAGTGCTGGCTTTCCAGATGTTTGGGATTTCAATATGCACTAAAGTGGGCGGCAGTAAGTTCCATTCTGAATGGCTTGTCTTAGAGATAAAGATAGAAATGCTTACATCCGAATATTACAGCAAGTGTTTCTTCTCGATTTGGGAATACTTTTATCTCAGTTTCAGTGAGGCAACAACTTGCAAATGCGGTAGCAAGGTATGTTGACTTGCACTGCTGCTGGAGAAGCACGGCAGCTGGAGCCCATGGCGATGCATCTATGGGCACACGAGTTGATGCTGAAATGGAAAAGTGAGGCAGCATTGGTCCACTGGTGATGGCTTTCTCCAACGTAAAAAGCTGTTTTGTTGTTTCTCTCCCCAATGGAATTTAGATTTCTCCTTTAAAGGTTGTCATAGTGGGTACATAGTTGTGCTGTGATCTTTCACATAGCATGAGAAATAATTAATGACGACAAAGATTGAGCAAATACCAACTTCGACTTTCTTGATGTCTGGCCGAATTCCTCTGCTTGACACCGTGTGCCTAAATATGTCAATCTCTAAGACTGCAAATGAACATTTTGGGAACTTTGAGGTAAGATAACTACCTTCAATGGTTTGAAGAAGTTCGTTAAGTTGTCTAGTGTGTTCGGTGAAGTCTTTCAACCACAACCAGATGTTGTCAGATATATCCTGACAACTAGGAATGTGTTTAACTAGGTTGCGTATGATCTATAGCAAGGCATTTGAACTGGCACGGTCCATCATTTGGTGTTTGGAAAGCAGTGACTGTGCATGACTCTTCAGCCAAAGACATCTGGCGATATCCCTGAGAAAGATCGACTTTGGTAAAGATGCTTGGACCTTCCATTTTTTTTTTCAAGATATCATCTATGGTAAGAAACTGAACCCTGTGTTATCTAAATGCTTTGTTAGTAGATGTATCAGGTGATTTAAATGACCCCCCCCCCAAATTCGAGGTATTTTCAGCAATTTTAGTAGAAGCTACTATTACAAGATTCTCAAAATAGGGGGTGAAAGGCGATTACTAGAGGTATTTCACAAAAATTTGCCAAATGTACAAGAGGGGCGAGGCTTGTTATGCAAATGAGGTACCAAATTCTACGAAAAATAAAGAACCACCAGTCAATCATTTATGCAAATGAGCTGTCCAAGATGGCGCCCAGGTATAAATTACTGTTACGACAATCTCATGAATAATTAATGACCTGTAAATCATTTATGCAAATGAGCTATGACATCATCAATCTCATGAATAATTAATGAGCTATAACGTCATCATCTTTCTAGAAACATCTATAGAGGGCGCTTATTAGAGGTATTCATCATCAATCATTAATTATTCAAAATGGCAGACATGTCTAAACATGCCCAAACTTGACCAATGACATTATCCTTTATTTTTAGAAACATCTCATTTACATAATAGAAATGGGGGATTCCCCTAAATTGGGTGATTTTACAACATATATATAGTAGAGATGAATTCACAGCAAAATAAAAATAAAACAAAACCGATTGAAACCGGTTCAAAAACTAATTTAAATAATAGAAATGATGGTTTTTTAGAAATTGATTTTTCAAACAATCCAAACAGCCAAAATAAAGGAATGAGCAATCCCATTTATATTGATAATTTTAATAATAAAAATAGATTGAAAATTGATTTTACAGAAAATAAAAATACACAAAATGAAGGAATGAGATATTCAAAACAGAAAAGTTTAATATTTAATAATAAAGGAATGAGCAATCCAAGAAACAATAAAAGATAATTTGAGGTAAATGTTGAAAATGCATTAAAAGAACCACAACGAAATATCACTAAAGGTGAAGAAACTTTAACTGAGAGGGCTTTTGGGCTCGCATCAAAAGAAGAATATTTTGAGAAACCAACATCTCTAGGAGATGAATTAAAACCTGGTGGACAGCAAACTCAATTTATTCCATTTACAAGTAATCCAGATCCTCTAAATCAAGTTGGACCCAACACTTTGCTAAAAATGCATTAAGAAGATCTAGACATGTGCAAAGATATGCTGATTCGGGGCTAAGCCAAAGTCAGCAAAAAATAAACCTATTGGAGGTTATGAAACAATATTAGGTCCAAGAATTATATTAGATTCTCCTTTAAAGGATATGGGTGGGGAGCGTTTAAAACCTACCATCTATACAAAACCAAAACAAAAACCAACTCCAAAACCTAGAAGTTTTACAAGAAGGAAATTAAATGAATGGTTTGATTGGTTAATTCATTATATTCCTAAGAAAATAAAAATCAGAGAAATACAATGAGAGAAATGCAATCAAAGAGAAATACAATCAAATTTTAAATTTATACAACAGCCCCCCAGAAATAGTACATACTGGTTCAGCTTTAAAAGAGAGACCTTCCTTCTACAAAATTGAAGGGGAGAATAATTATGATCCCCAAAACTTGGCTTAAATTTTGTATTAAAAATAATGTTGTCAATTTTCTTCATCGATTAAGAAACAATAAGGTAGAACTTATATTAGAATGATTTATGATAAAAAGAGATCCAGCCACAGATGAAATAAAAGAGTGAGATTTAGACCACTTTAGTTCTGGGAGTCGAAAAATCCTCGAAAAATCAAATATTGAAAATATATGAGAAAATGGTGGATAAAATTTTAAATTCATTTGCAGAAAAACAAAAACAAAGATCAGGCTGGAAATTCAAAAAAATTCATAAATTAAACATTCATATTAGCAAATATAAAATGATTAAAGGATCCTCTTATACTCTTACTCCAAAATGGTTAGCTGATAAAAAAACAGTTGTCAATCCTAAAAATTTAGTTCTAAATGTTTTAAATGGGCTGTTTTAATAGCTTTATATGGAAATGATCGAAAAAATCCTAATAGAATTACTAGATTTCTCGAAGAAAAACAGAAACATTGAATTGGGATTCTATTGAATTTCCAACACCAATAGAAGATATTAGAAAGTTTGAAGCTAAAAATATTTAAAAATTAATCTATTTGGCTACACGAATGAGGATAAAATATTTCAATTAAAACTTGATCATGACGATCCTGATATTAGACTATTATTATTAGAAGAGCCCCAGTATATTATTCAAAATATGAGCCATTTGATTAGAAGTGAAGCCACTAAAAGACATAATAAAATATACATTTGCGATTATTGTATACAATATTTTGGAAAGGAGAATTTACTTAAGATTCATAAACAATAGTGTAAATCTCATAATTCTGTTAGAACAATATTACCAGAAAAAGGTGAGGTGATTCAATTCAAAAACTTTGAATGTATCATAAAAGTGCCATTTATCATTTATGCTGATTTTGAATGTATGACAAAATGCATAAAAAATAATTTAGGTGAAAGTACTACACAATATCAAAAACATGAACCTAGTGGATTTTGTTGTTATATAAAATCTTCACTTATAAAATCTAAACTAGTTTGTTGCACGAGGAAATCAGAAGATGAAGATATAACAAAAATATTTATAGACTAACTAGAAGATGAGATTAAAAGAATATATAATCTATTTAAATTTCCAAGGGAGATGATATTTTATCAAGAAGATCAACATAATTTTGAGAATTCGTTGCATTGTTATGTTTGCAAAAATTAATTTTCAAAAAACGACCCCAAAGTTAGGATCATTGTCAATATGCTCGAAAATATAGAGGAGCTGCCCATCAAAAATGGAATCTTTTAATGAAGAAACCAAGGTTTCTTCCTGTGATTTTTCATAATTTAGAGGGCTATGATTCCCATTTGTTTATTAATAATCTTGGAACTTCCCAAGGAGATGTCAATTCTATTCCTAAAACAGAGGAGAAATATATAAGTTTTACAAAGAAATTCATAGTAGATTCATATAAAAAGAAGGGAAAATTAATTCAAGTGAAGAAAGAATTAAGATAAATATGACTTATTGAATCTTAAGAAATATTTTCCCACTAAAACAGAGTTTGAGCTTCTTTCTAGAAAAAGAGTTTATCCTTACGATTATATAGATTCTCTACAAAAATTAAATGAAGAACAACTTCCTCCAAAACAAGAATTTTATTCTAAACTCAATGATGAAGATATTTCAGATGAAGATTACCTTAATGCTTAACATGTTTGGAAGACGTTCAACATGGAAACGATGAGAAAATATTATGATCTTTATTTTAAAACAGATGTATTATTATTAGCTGATATTTTTGAGTCCTTGAGAACCTTATATATGAAGGAGTATCAATTAGATCCAGCTTGGTATTATACTTCACCCGGATTATACATACATACATACATACATACTTTATTGTGTTCCCTGAATAAGGGATTTTCAACACTAATTTACAGATAAAAG
>JAODVM010205025.1:0-13559 GCA_025400095.1 Phenganax marumi
TAGAGTAAATGATGTCACATCCGGTCCAACTAGTATACGGTTAAAGACCCTTTCGTTAATTGTTTGCTTAGTAATGGTGGCCGTAATTTTGGGAACTTTGGCAAAGAAATACATATGGAAAGAAGAAGAGTTGAATGCTGATATTTGGTAAGCATACCTTACTACTTAAGTACTTTCAAAATATGGAATAAAAAATGAAGTGCCAGGGGCACTTTAATGGAGATGGAAAGATCTGTCGGTTCGTTTGCGGGATATCGCGAAATGGCAAGACGGTTGAAGATGAAGTACAATTTAATAGTGCGGCGAGATACTGTAATGGGGCAGTGAGAGTGATTGATGCAGAAGGAGTTGAAGCTCGAAAGCGCAGGAGACTGAAACGTCGTAAGTGCAACAATCCTGCAATCCATAATACTATTAAATACGCTTTCAACTTGCATGCAAATCCTTTAATTTCGTTCACTGACCAAAATTGTTTTAGTTTCTAAACCTTTGCTTACGAAAAGAAAAGCTAATTGTATATAGCTTCATTCATCCTGAATTCAATAAAAGTGCATTTCACATGCAAGCTATGCCTCTAGTTGAAAGCACAAAAACTACTTTTTGTCACTTTGCTAATGCTTCTTCAACAGTAAAGCAGTAATAGCAACGTCACCAGCTCATTTCTGCTATTTCAAAAAACTACATTGTACAGAAGATTTGTCACTTTCAAAATTGATAGTTTGGCAAAGGGCAATTTATCTGATCCATTTCCCTAAACACTCGTAATATTTAACTTAAACATTTAAAGAACTAAATGCTAAACATAAACTAACTAATAAACAACATAAACTAAATAATAAACAATGAATTCTATTTACACTTTTGCATGTGCAGATGAAAAAATGCAGACATAAAAGTCAAACATGCTTCTGTAACTTGTTTTTGACAACAAGTCATCCCCTGCCCCTAGTAACAAGTGAGTATTTGGGAAAGTACAGAGGAAATTGACGATGCAATAGTCATTCAAAAATCAATTTAATACCACTTCAAATTGCTCTCTAATACAACTTTCGTATGCATAAGACTAATTGCAAACTACAGAATGTTTGTAGGCCATGCACAAGCTTGATAGCTGCATAACACTATAAACTCTACTGGTATATCAATTTCTGGCATGCTGCTTGAAATGACTAATTAATGCTGCATGTTGTAGATAATTCAAAACAAATGCTTTAAACAAAAAGCACAGCAGCAATCAGTGAATTTTATACTCCTTATGATATTAGCTGTACCTCATATAATCCTTCTTGAACACCTCCACAGAATTAGTGGTAAGCTGGACATCTCCATACTGAATTTCACAGTGATATACTCCAGGAGATGCTACTCAAGTTACACAATGTGAACACGCACTTATATATGCTTTATTGTTGACAAATCAGGTGTAGGTAATTCCAATTTCATTATGGATATTTGTAACAACAGCAAGATAGAGATTGTTCTCTGAGTCATAGCCATGAAGTTTATCTGGTTCGCATAGTATCAACCGCTTTCCTTTTCCATGGGAAAGGAAAATGCATCTTGCATGATTTGCTGAGAATTGTCTGTATCTGTATCTAGTTGCAGATAAATGTCATCGTTTACTGTGATAGACCATACAAAATAAAATTGTCACCACACGCATGGTATTCTTCAGCTTCACATTCCAAAAACTTACTTAATCTACTAGAGTAACAAGCTGCCCAGCCAACAACACATAGGGAACTAACCTCACTTGTATAGCATGAGACCTGGTGCCTGCAAAATTCAACGACAAAGGATTGTTTACTATCATCAATGTATAGGCAACTTTCAGATGTTCCTTGTTCCACACCACTGTCAGTAGTACATCCTACTTCACCAGAATTGTTTTCATTTGATGAAGAAAGAGTTTGTCCAAGATGTTCCACAGGTTGATCGCTGGAACTACTGTTGCCAATGGGGTCATTAGTCTTAGCAGTAGTAGGCAAATAAAATCTAACACAGGATGCAAACAATCCATTGTCAGCCAAATATTGTGAAATGGAAAAGCTGCAATCATTTAATGGGAGAGGTGTGCCAATAAAACTACCCAAACAGCATTCACATAGTTCAAGATCTTGTGCTTTTCCATAACTGCTTTTACCTCCTGGGAAAAAATTTTCTTGGCTTCTTCAAGCAGTTCTGAGACAGTATATTCTTTATACAAAATTTTTCGCAATCCTCCTCCTTTTTCAATGCCACAAACTTGGACAAAAGGGCTGGACGCAGATTGCCTATGTCGCCATCCGAGATAATAATAACCCCTTGCTTGAACTTTGTTTCTACAAATCATTGGCAAAATCAAGCAACTATCACTAAACTAGACTAGTAAAATTCTGACAACTGATCTGGTTGCCCTGAACGATTGTTTACTGCATTAAGATTAATGAGCATTGCAAAGTCTTAAAATTGTGTTGTTTTTTCTGACCAATTTGTGCTGCAAAATTTGTCTCAAATTCAACTCGATCAATTTGTGTTTTGTTTGTTCACCTTATCCATTTTGTCTCCTGCAGTCTTTGGTTCTGGTCCTTTTGGAGATTCACATTTTCTTTTCTCACTCAGGCATTCGTTCTTTTCTTCCTGCCTTATTGCAAAACAATTTTTAATATTTACTTCCTTCTCTCCTTTGACAGCTCCATGCATGTCAAAATGTAATGATGGAAGTATTCAGAACTCGAAAGATTTATGACGGAAGTAAGAAGTCGGAATTCAGAAGTCAGAACTCGGAACTCAGAAGTCGGAAGTCGGAACTCAGAAGTCAGAAGATGGAAGTGGCCCGTCTTGGCCATTGTAGCCGGTTGATTATTGACTGCACAGAATTTTTTAGTGAAACACCATCAAGCTTGGAGGTTCAGGCATTATGCTGGAGTGGAATGCCCTCGCTCATTATAAATCCAGTATTAGAATAGTTAAAGAATAGTTTTCTCTTCAGTTTTTATGGATTTTTATGTTATGGCTTGACCTGCAAAAATTTGGGCGAAATTTGAGACGGAAAAGGCCTACAAAGGATGCTGTTGCTTCTTGACTAGTTTAGCTTCAAAATTCAAAATTTTTTTGCTAGTACACTGTACTGATCTTGTATTTTATCTTTCATGAATAGTGGAAGTACTTTATAATATTTTGAAGCAGATATGATCTTTTCCATTTGACATATACTTATAGCTGTTTGCTGCATGCGAATACTTAAGTTGTGTAAATCAGGATTTCTCTGAAGTGGCACCTTTCCTGAACAGATACTACATATTTAACTGTGATGTGATACCCTAAGTTTAGTAATATGTCAAAACAGCTGTCCGCAAACGCATTTTATAAGAGCGTGAGTTGCCCAAAGTTGCCCTATATTTGCGCTTTGCTAAGTTCACAGAACGGGATGTACGTTTTGTTTTGCAGATAAGTCTGTGTTGGATTTTTTAATTTTAACTGCTTCATTTAAACTGATTCCTGTTTGTTTTGAACACAATTCTTGATATAACAATGTAGCTATTCATGGCAAACTATGGCAACTGTAATTTAAAAACAGTTGATTGCAAATGTGTTGTAGCGCTTAGTCACACGACTGATTAAGCGCACTTCATGCATTCTCCAGTTATGTTGCATGCTATAAACTTCTGGAACACAATTTTATGCTGAGTAACTACGATACAGCGTAGCCTTGCCTATATAACCTAACTGCAACTTATATCCTTGACACAATGCTTAGTAATCACGCCCCAGCTTAAAATGTGCTGACTACATGTATAACGACACCTATTTCATAGAACATAAAAGCAACTTGTAAATGGCTGATTTTTAGTCAGAACCTCAACTTCAGTCCGATTGTAATGTCTTGGTCAAAGCTGGTCTTTGGACTTGTTTGTCAATTAAATATGTATAAAGCATATTAGCATTGGAGTGTTTATGGAACTCGCAGCTACAACAGCTATCCGAACAACAAGCG
The DNA here is from genome assembly GCA_025400095.1 of Phenganax marumi. Lineage (NCBI taxonomy): Eukaryota > Metazoa > Cnidaria > Anthozoa > Malacalcyonacea > Clavulariidae > Phenganax > Phenganax marumi. The sequence goes on from JAODVM010205025.1 coordinate 3,977, forward strand.
CACGCGCCTCCACGCTAAAGTGTTTTAGATTTGTTAGAATAAAGCAAACTTCTTTTAAGTTTATGCGCACAAATCTATGCTGGTGCACGATGGTAATGGAATCAAGTGCCTTTCAATGCAGTATTGCTGAGAGCTTTGAAATAAATCAACATCATTTTGACATGGAAAAAAATTGCTCACTGTCTGAGCTTGGGGGTATTCGTTGTGGTGAAAATCATGGAATAACAGATGTTGTAAACCTACTTGATTGTCAGCAAGATGCTCAGGCTCACCTCTTAAGTTGTCACATTTCCAAATCAAGTTTGAAAGAATATGAGCTAATTTTATTGAGAGCTGGATTATTCAAAGTTACCGAAGAACAGTCTAGAAACATAACTGTACGCCCAAATCGTCTTAATAAATTAGGCAGATTTTTGAGGCCTCTTCAATCATGTCAGTATCCTGACCATTCTGGTCCAGTAAGACAGTGTAAAGAAAGAGATGTTGTTAATGGCGAAATTTCTGAGACAGTCTTCAAGTTGTATGGAAAGCTTGTTCAAATAGGGTCTCGTAAGTGTTTGCAAGCTATTTTATTTTGCAAAATTGTTTACTCCCATGCACTCTGACGTCATAATGAGCACTTCTGTGCATTGTAACGATAAAAGTGAAAATAGTATAAAGACATTGTGCAGTATTTAGTTTTTGAGAAACCTGGCCGACCATATTCTGCTCGAGTTTTAATGTTTAACTCAGGCAGTACTCCGCAACATACTCGTCACGAATTATTGACTTACAGCCATATGTCAGACCTGCCAAGTCTCACGATTTAATTGTGAAAGTCACGATTTTTTATGCTTTCCAGGGCTTCCACTACCTAAGTTGAGATTTCCTACACAGTAATCTAAATATCCTGACTTTTCCTGATTTTTCATCAAGATTTCCTGATACTTTTCCTAAACATTTTAGAAAAATTATAAAAGGACATTGTAAAAGCAGAGTACTAAGATGTGGGTACAAAGTAGCATGAACAATACTCTACTGTATCAAAAATAAAATGAAAAGCACAAAAATCTCAAAATTGTATTGAAATGTCAAAACAGTAAACACAACAGAATTGGAATCTGCAGCAGTGGACTGCAGGAATTGCTAAATCTGTTTATGAATTCTCTCCTCAGTTCAGCCACTTCATCGTTAGTGGCATTTGTTTTCATTTGTTTATGCAACATCAGCATTTCCTTGTCTGGTTCAAGTTTTGCAGCTGACTGCATCCTGTAGGAGGTCTTTAATGCTGATTTGGTCAACAACAGAGCAACAAGACTTTCCTGTTTAAGAGAAGCTCTCTGATCATTCTTTATTAGTTTCAACAGGCTGAATAACCTTTCAATGGCTGCATTGGAAAAAGGTAGTGACAATAGGGCTTTTATCAATTTTACCAGATTTGGATACCTCGAAGTCTCACGATTGGGCCCTTTTGCTTTAAACACCACTTGCCAATACTCTTCTGGGCTCTGCTGATCATTAATATTTGGATTGAGAGCATGATCTCTCCATTCTCTGTCTACATCTTGTAATTTCACCACTCTTTCTAGGTGTGGCATGGTCTTATACAATGAACCGAGAGAAGGAATTTTCAAATTGTAGGCCACCATAAATGATAAACAAGAGAGATGATCAAGATTTTGACAATCTGAAAATCTGTCCTGGATTTGCAAGACTGCTTCAATAAGGAAATCTCTGCAATGTGTGTGAAAAAGTTGAATATCTGGATGATTTGGTCATAAATCAGCTTCAATGACTCTAATTGCTTCTGAAGTTAGTATACCTAAGTACACTTCACTCAGACACCTTGTGATCCTTGCTTCTAGGATCAACTTTGAATGCAGTACTTCTTACATATGGCATGTTTAAGAAATCAGCACAGAAGGAAACAGTCAGCCTTTAACTTCTTCTTTAAGTCGATGAAGTAAAGGTGTTTCACTTTGAAACAGAGTATTGAATGATGCAAACCTACCAAGGGCAAAATCCATAAACTCTAAGTAAGCCTTGGTAAACTTGTTATTAAGGTTTCTGATGATGGCATCATTTGTGTGGGTGGGATCTTCCATGGCCACAGAAGTGAAATACAACTTCAACGCATTGTATTGCTCCAGAATTCTTTTAACTGCACCTTTCATTGAGAGCCATCTTGTATCAACAGGACGTAGGATTTTATTTCTCTCAAATTCAAAAATTCTTGAAACTCAACAAAAGCTTCTGATCTTTTTGGAGACATACTAAAATGAGCATAAATGTTCCGGACACAAATCTTCTAAGGATTTTTGAAGCTGTTTTGAAGCATGCGAGCTACAAAGGTGAATCATGTGGCATGAACACTTCACTGCTAGGATCCATGGATAATTTTTCAACAACATTTGTGCAACAGAGTGGTTCTTCCCAAACATAACGTTACAGATCCCGTTTGGTAACGTCTGATTTGGATGCAGATGGCCATCACTATGATGAGCGATAATACAAAATACCAAATTAAAAAGTATTAAACTGTGGGACAAAATTGTTACTTTCAAAAAATATTTTTGGAATTGATTTTAACAATTTTCCTGAATTTCCTGAGATTTTTTTTATCCTGATAATTTCCTTTTTAGCCTAAAATTTCCTGAGAATCAGGAAATTTCCTGTGAAGTGGAAGCTCTGATGCTTTCTCACGATCTCATGATTAAGTCCCCAAATCTCACGATTTTAAACAAAATGTCTGCTAAAACCGCAGGTGATTCCAGAGTTCCAAACACCCATAAGAAAACGAAATATGGTATTATTTCTTGTATTATTTCTGGCACAACATCTAGTTACAATAAGGCACGCTCTTAGAAGGAAACATCATAACTTTATTAGTGTATTGTTAACGATGCATGACGTACAATGCCAGAAGTTTGTACACCTGATGTTTGTGCTACAAAGTAAAAGGCGCATTCTGCTAATATTGTCCTGCTAGTCTTGATATTACTTGTAGTTTTTTCTTTCGTACAGATATTGCGCTTTATTTCCCAGGAACTTGTACTTTGTTTACAATATTTGATATTTTACCTGCGAAGAATATGCATCAGCACCTAATTTTGTATAGTCTAATTATACAAGCACACCTAATAAAAAGCTCATGCATGTTAAAACTTTTATAAAATCATGTCCGCGCATATTCTTGGCAGGCAAAGTATCAAAATATGAGGTTTACCAATATATAAGCCTTGCATTACGGTTATATTAACAAAATATAAATGCATATTATCTTAAGACTAAATATTGAGTATTTTTTAGTGCTGTTAAATTTAACCCTGGTCATATTGAGCAAACCTTAAAATTTCCGAGTCTCACAATTTTTCAGTCAATCTCACTACTTTATTGATAGCAGCTCCCTATTTCGCTACTCAAGGGTTGGCAGGTCTGATATGTAGACAACGTCACGAGATGCACAAAGAAAAACTGAAGAAAGAAGGTGTATGGGTGCAGCCTCAAAAGCGAGATAGTAATTCTGGTGACAAATGGTATAATGAAAACGCATGAAAATGTTCATATCGGGTTAGAAATATCATTGTAGTATATGTTTCAACCATGAAACGAAGTAGTTGCTCTGTGGTAAAATATAAACTAAGATCTATATCATATTTACAGTGACATTCAAGTCCCTGAATGCAAAGAAAAAAGTGGTTGGGAATATTTGAACTTGCCTGAGCAATTCTCTCCACCCATACCAAACACAGATATGGAAAAGTCACTGTGAACACCCAGTTGCTGGAGAGGCTTTTCAAGCGATAGTGATGATGAGAAAACTGAGTGTGGGAAAGGTGATAAAGAAGCACAAGTTCTATCAACTTATAACAAAGCTTTACAGGAGCTGTCCCAGCTTGCTGATTTACCAACATCATCCAAATTGAAATATCAACTGCATGACACCCTTGACACAGCTGTACGAAAAGAAAAGGATGATGTATAGAAAAAGCTATAGAAGCATGTCCACTTGTATGTAACATCATCGCACCAAATGATGGTGAAGCACTCTTCAAATCTATACCACAAAAACAGGAAAACGTTCCAGAGAGTTTGCCTCTTCTTACCCCTGCATTTGCTGAAGCACCTATGCGAAATCTCAAAAGACAAATCCTAAGCGTCTATGCGTATGAATACTCAATGGCAAAACTGCAAAAGCTACACGAGCCATATGTCCAATTAAGCAAGTGGCAGACAAAGAGAGCACAAGCCCACGCTAAATTAAATGGCCCTGGAGTCGCTGTTGTAACACCAAAAACCCACAGTGTATGTTTAGACATGACTAAGGTGGATCACTTTGTGGACTTTATTAGTCGTCCGTACTACCATCAAGATGTTTCTTTCGGTATGCGCAAGCTCAAATTTGAGAATGGCGAGACCATCGAAATGCCAAATGTTGTCTGTACAGTGACAAGATGTACAATTGCAGCACAGTATCTTCAATTTTGCAATGACAAAGACGTCAAACCATTAAGCAGATCAACGCTTTTCGCATTCTTGAAGTCAGGCAAGCATCACAACGAAAGTCTTTGCAAGGCTTGGACAATACAATGGCATACGGGTCAGCTGCTTTTAAAGAAATGGGTAGTGTCTGTGAGCGGTTAGTGCAATTAGGCGTGGACAAGACATGGTCTCAGTCAATTGTTACTAAGTTAGACAAAGCAAAAAATTACTTGAAAACAGATTATAAAGTCCATTGTCAGGAAACCAGAAGTTTGTGTGCTGATCACTGTCGGTCATATGCTTTAATTGATCCAACGGATAAGGACTTCAGGCAAGAGTGTGGGCATTCTCGCTCTTCAACTTGCGAAAACTGCAGCAGTCTAAAATCTACAACAAACGAACTGAGGCAGGAGATAGAAGACCATCACCATCTCTTGTTAAGCTCAGAACAAAAAGCTGATCTAATGCATGATTTAACCAAGTGCAACTGAACATCATGAAATGGAAAGCGCACATCTTATGCTCAGTTAATCAGGAAAAAGCAAAACAACAGATTTTAGAAAATTTGGATAATTTTTCAGTTCTAGTAGTTGCAGATTCAGAAATGAAATTTCAGCAGAAGTGCTTTCGAGAGAAGCAGTCAGACTGGTACGGTGAAAGAGGGATGCGCTGGCACATTAGCAGTGTTGTATCAAAGGAATTGACCACTGAAGGTGAGCAAAATTTAACTGTAACATCTTATGCGCACTTGTTTGATTCATGCACTCAGGACTGGTATTCTGCGGCTTTGACTATCGAGAACCTCTTACAAAATATCAAGAAAAAGTCACCCTGTATAAATCACGCCTTCCTTCGCCCCGACGAGGCTGGATGCTATCACAACAACATGTTAATTGCAGCAGTTTGAGATATTAGTAATAAAGTCAGGATCTCCGTACTGCCATACGATTTTTCAGAGCCTCAGCAAGGAGAGGAGGATATTTGCAATTGAATAATCTGCCCTTTAAAATCATCAGTCCGACGATTCTGTGACAAAGGAAATGACATTGTCAGTGCAAAAGACATGCATCCTGTACTAATTAAGCATCCTGTTAGGGGAACCACTGCTTCTGTCAACAAAATTGATACAACAGTAAAGAAACTTGTTGTAAATAAAGTCCAAAATTTTGGAAGCTTTCATAATTTCCAATACGAAGGCGAAGGCAACGTTAGAGTATGGAAAGCGTTTGGTGTCGGACCTGGAAAGGAGATCTGTTCCTCTTCTATTTATATCACTCATCAAGAAAGCACGAATCTACAGGTCCAAACTATGTTCTCTGAAGTAACAACTCGAAGGCAGGCGACATCGAAAAATCGGAAAACTGCAGATTCTTGTAGCAATGAAGAGAATTACGATATATTTGACTGTCTGGAATCTGGTTGCAACTGCACATTTTCCACATTTGATGACCTAGAAGTTCATTTAGACATGGGAAAACAACACTGCATAATAAATAACGAGGGCATTTATGACACTTTGTGGCAAGAATGGCCAAAAACATTTACCACAACCACAACAGAAAGTACCTCATCGACATCACAAAAAAATTTTACACTATTGCAAGGGCAATGCGACTTAGAAATGGGTTGGGCATTGAGCAAAGCCAAGTCAGGTTCTACTTGTTTTCCAACAAAAGTTCATCAATATCTTATCAAAAAGTTTGACCACGGAGAAAGAACAGACCATAAGTGTGACCCAGTGCAGACAGCCTTGGGCATGAGACATGCAATGAATAAAAATGGTGAAATGATGTTCAAGAGAGAAGAATGGCTAACTGCCCAGCAGATTAAAGGAGGGTTCTCAAGATTAGCCAAGGCACAGCAGAAATCACCCAACGAGAATGTGGACACTAACCTTAACAATTTGGAAATGGAAGAGAATGAATAGAGAGTGACGGCGAAGAAAACGAAATCCTTGAGGAACTGATAAGCAATATCGCAAATAAAATAAATACAGTTCATCCGATTTTCTATGATGTATACGACCTGTGCGAACTGCATAGAGAAAACAAACTGAGTGTGTTTGAGGTAGTTATGCTATGAAAGATATGCGAACATTTTGAACTTCAATTCAAATCGAAAGACAGAAAGAATCATCTCATCGCACAGATTTTGCATATGATAGAAATATGTAGTTGTCACAAAGCCTAATGGCTAATTGTCAGGTGTTTTAAGAAATTCCATCTGCATAATAACCAGAGTTAAATAGACCATACAGAAAGTAGTGCTTATTGCCTACTAAAGGTGATCTGGACACTTATCCTGAATTACTTACTTGCTTTGACATATTATAATCGAAGAAGATGTCTATATGTATGTCATATATTAATTGAAAATTTGTGTTAACTATTTTCATGTCTGATATTTATCCGAAAGTGGTGCTGTAGACTCTATGTTTGCTAAAACGCATATGCATTGCCAATAATGCATTTCAATATACCGAGAAAAGTAAAATTTTAACTTGTAAACTGATATTAAGCAACATTCCATGCGATATATCTGTAACACAGCCTCTGCATATTGAACATAGTAGTGTACAAGAATAAGCTAAAGAGTGTTAAAAAGTTATTAATGATGCCCTGCTTATTCTCCACGAGCTAGTTCAAGTAAAACGATTGCTTTTAAGTAGAATTAAAAAAAAAAACGAACACGGACTTTTGTGCAAACTTAACAAGGCGCAAAGATAGGGCAACTTTGGGCAACTCGCGCTCTTATATAATGCATTCACCAACAGCCTCTTAAGCGTGCTTGCCGACCATGCGGACAATGGAATATTTCGATTCGGGCAAACAAGGTTAAAGCGTCAATAAAGTCATAAAAACGCATTGCTTCTCCCTAGACTGAACATTGATGTATATCAGCAGCAATAAATAGACGATACCCCGATACCACTACCAATATTATTTGAAAATTCACTTCATTTATAAAGCATCAGAAAAACAGAGCTTGTGTTGATACTAGTACAATCTAAGCATGAAAACACTCATGAAAGCACATTGCTTGCCTCTAGATTGAACACTAGAATGTTCATTGCCTTGATGTAAATTACCAGCAATGTGTAAATTAGCCATATATTGATGGCTTTCACTTTATTATGTAAAGTTTCCAAACTTTTCTTGTATTTTTTCTGACTTCTACTAAAGCTGATGGAAAGACACATGTGCGTCATGCGCAAATGATGCGCTCCCCCTCATCCCGTGAAAAAAAACCCTGGAAAAATCTTAACAGACAGAGAAAAATTGAGATTTCGACAACATATAGGTCACACGGAAGAATGGCGTGGGTGCACTCTGGAGGAGTGCCAAGAATAGTGTACAGCAGCAAAATATATTGAAATATATGTCCAAAGTTCCCATTTGGTCATGCAGTGATGTCTTCAGACCATGAATTATCACAAATTTTCAGTGAATCTGAAACAGATCATTGCTTGATCATGTTGGTATATTCCAATTCAAGACGTTTTGTGATATCCTGTGCACTCTTGGCTATCAGATCTTTGTTTTCATAAGCAACTAATGCTCTGGCAGCAAGATCTTTCTTATTTCCACTGGTGGTTTTCCCTTGCTTCAACAGAAAGAATTGGAGTAGTCCAGTAGTCCATTTGAGGAAATCATCAAAAGACAGGAGCTCATTTCCATCACACATGATGAAAAATAGGTACGCATTGCGTACATGTGGCTAGCGAAATGTGATTTAATGAGTGACTTTAGTGCAATGCTTCACAGACCATTTGCAGAGGTTTTAGGACTAAGGTTACAATGATGTAACTACTTTGCCTAATGGGTTGTACCGTGCGTGATGGGCAGAGGTAGGGCAACAGTATTCATATCAATTGTTAGTAAACAACTTTTGTAACTTAAAGTAAAAAAGACCTCGTTAAAAGCATACTGAAGTGTGACATATGGATAATTATTTACAGACATAAGCAATGCCCCTGAAAAAGAATCGCTACATTCGATTTGAAATGTATCATTATCAATGCTCACCAGTTCCGGCAAATCAGAAAGTAGCAGGAAATCTTTGTTTATGCTTTGACTAATGACACTGTAAAGATTATTGCCATAAGACAGAATCAGGTTCATAACTGATGTATTCCAAATGTTAACTGATTTTATTTCATTGTAAACAATAGAGCATAATGACATGGCCACACACTGTTTTCCTGAATTTGATCCAAACATCCATTCACAACCTTGATTAAAATCTGCACGAACTGTACAAGTATAGTCAACTACTTCATCCACATTTCTAGGACCTGGATTCTCCTCAACATCATTTGATAGTCTTAATAACAATGGTACATAAACATGGTAGCATACCATTTGAGAATACCACATGTAAACCTCACAATCTTTTTTACTTCTTGTCACTAACTTTTTCAGGCAAGGTAGGTAGAATACATTTAAACAAAACATTATCAACATTTGATTCCAGAATTTTGTTCCAAGTTGTGACTTAGACATTTTACCTTGTCTGAAATTGTTGTATGAGCCAATCATTGATCGATATATCTCAATAGTAACACCCATTGCGATTCAATGTGTCAGTATCAGAAATTCTATTGTCTTTCTTATGGTTAATTTTCAGAAGCGCAATGTCGTTGTGTAATTCAACTGTCATTCACAAGCACTGTGGCGTTGTGTTATTCAATTTTCACAAGCACGTCGGCTTTGTGGGATTTTCTAGTGCGTGACACCCACACGCAAAGCACCTGACCGAAATATAGTAATTGTCAGTGTGAACACGTTGGATCCAACGTATCACAAACTATTGACCCAATACAACAGCTTGCCAAATCTAAAATTACAGATAAATTACATATTGAAATATTTTCAATTCATTATAATAGCTTGGTAACATATTCCATTCAATATGATGGCCTGATGATATATTTACTGCCAGCCATGAGTTACGCTACTAATTTTGTAGAACATTATTAAATTGCTTTGCTGCAAATGTGCTTAACGCCATTCTTATATCGCACCGCCAAGTCTCATACACGTGGTCGCCACCAACCAACAATCTCTCTCTCCTTTGTGCTAGAGTAAAACAAGACTAAAAACATGAATGACTTACTTTTCAT
>JAODVM010205136.1:0-13557 GCA_025400095.1 Phenganax marumi
GCCATAATAAACGTTCAACGAATAATGCTTGTAAGCAAGCGTAAGACACATTTTTATAGAAAAATTTTATTCAATACGTTTTTTTACATTTATAACGCATCTGCAAGTAAATTCCGAAGGACTACCACATTCACAATGTTCTCTCTTTTTTTGCAATCTATTTACAAGAGCATAAAATTTACCTAAATAGACGAGTAATCTGCTTGAAAACAGATAGCCCGTCTCATTGTTGATACTACTCTTTGTGTCTGCAAGATGTTCAACATAGTGGGCGCTGTTTTCGTCAATCATCATCTCTTCAAAATATCTGTCACACTGAATCATTAGATCTCTTCTCTCATCATATAATGAATGGCGTGTTAAACCACATCTAAGACAATTGCAATAATTGTGATAAAATTCTGCGTGGGGTAGGATTCGTTCAAAATCACGATAAGTAAGTGTAATAGAAAAGTCTATTTTCATTTTGGAATGTTGACGGTAATCTTCTAAATCTAAAAACGTTACATATAATTCAAATATTATGCTTTTAGCTAGAGTTTTGACATTTTTACGAGTAGCATATACAAAGTGTTTACTACGTTTGAAAAAAACGGCTCATATGTAATAAATCTGCATTGTCTGAAATATTCATCTTGTTAAATAATTTAAACAACATTTCATCTTGTGTAACAAGTTCGCGCATAATGGGGTTCTCATTATCGTGTATATCTTTTTCTAACTTTCCAACACATTCGTCCATCCTAAAAAGCACGTACTTAGTATTCATCTATATTAAGTTTACCTACAAATTACATGTACATAATCTATCAGACCACCAATCAGATCCGCATTTACAGATATCCCTCATAATACAACATTTACTCATACGGTTCATACCATATCTAACTATATATGCCAAACTTGAAGTTAAAAACACACCTGTTGCCCAAAACACATGATAATGGAAACACTCTGTACCTACACTCTTACCAAACAGATGTGTTTCCATATGATGTGTAACATGTTTGCTTTTGTCTACTAAAGACCTTTGACACACAATCATATCGAATCTCTCATTAATGTCGTATCTTAAAAGACAATTAGCTAGCAATCATTATGATGTATAGTTTTTCTGGGGATATCAATAAATTCGGATATATAGTGTACGCGTCTAGGTGTCCACAGAATACTCAAACCACATTTTACATGACAACCATTATGCAAATCAATTAACACGAAATTTATCTTCACACCATATTTGTCACCATATAAGGTCATACAGTCATATTTGGTAAGCCATGCAAAACATTTAATATTTCTGTAAAATGAATTGTTAATTAACATGTCTAAACCAATTTCATCATTACAATTTTTTTAATGCGCCGTTCTCAATAAGATCATATATCATCTTGTCTTCCGCACACCATTTGTACTCTATCAGAGGATGGCATTCTTCAACATATGAGTAAGGTGGTTTGCAACATCGTTCGAACACGCTCTCCACATACTTCACAATCGGTGAAAATGTTATTCAAAAACTTTAGAATGAGGTCAACACTCACGTCTTGTGCCGGTGTATTTTGCAACAACGGGGCGGATAAAAGCAATTGTAGATATGCATCTTCTGATTTTTGTCTTTGGACTGATCTTCATCTTGACAACCACTCTGGCTTATAAAAATCTACCAAACGATTCCAATAGTGTTTACCCCAACCTTGTAATCTGCAGCATATATAAAAAGCATCTTTGTTTTCACGCACAGCATGTGATGTGATGTCTCGAAGCTCGCTTCATGCCTTAGCTAAAACGCTACGTGCAACTATCTTTTCCATAACGAAATGAAAAAACATCTAGCTGTATTTATGGTTGGGGTATCAATTATTGTCTTGTATGCCTGATACGGCGTTGAACCCGTCAATACAAGAATTATGTCGTACATAGTAGGAATTTAAAAACTAGTTACTTTTTTTAAAAGTAATGAATTAATCTAAAATCTTCAAAAAATAAAAAGTGAAAGTGAAAAATGCTGAAAATAAAATTGGGTAAAAAACACCCACTCAAATTCCTAATTAAATGCGGTGAAAAATAAAATCGGATAAAAAACACCCACTCAAATTCCTAATTAAATATGCTGAAAAATAAAATCAGTCAAAAAAACATTTCAAATTCCTGATTAAATACGTCATTAAATCGGCGGGTAAAAAAGAACTATATAAGCAATAAAAACCGCGGTTAAAATCACGTCAAAAATGTATAGCAACACAGAAGCATCTATAGAAGACAACTGGGAAAACTTAGAAAAATTTGTACAATTAGTTGATTCAGACAACGAAATATCAGATTTTCAAAACTTTTAAAAGTTTTTCAATAATTACAAAGCGAGTAACAACATTTGAAAACATGGTACGGAAATGGTGTGCCGTAAAACAATACGGTAGGGTAAGTATTAATATTTTTATCAATTTTTTTCTTCACTTATTAATTTGCTTTTAAAATTTGCTTTAATTTTCTTCTAGCGTCAAACCTCACAAACTCCGCAAAAACAAATCCAAACCTTAAGTCCGCTACCTGCAACACCACCGTCTCTAACAAATCCTACCACACTGCCACCAACACCCCCTACTCCACTACATCCAGTAACAGTTGCATCCAGTAGCGACAACAATGCACCTACTGTGCAAGAACTATTAGAGTCATTATATCAAGAAAACAACTTTAACGACGATGTAATTAATAATGTTGGTGATGTTGATAATACAGCTATTGTTATTGATGAAACCAGTAACTGCAATGATGTACAGATCCAAACTGAAAGACAAGCACAACCCATCAGAAAAGCTGGTCTGAGAAACGGTGGTATGGGGAAAAATTTATACAAAACGTTGAAAAGAAAAAGAGGTCACCCCACCCCCACCGATGAATCACTGATAGCGCTTTATGACGATGACGTTGAACAGACATTTAAATTACAGAGTAAGAAACTGATACATGGTAGTAAAGAACGGCTAATAATGACCACTAACGCTAGCGATAAAATCATATGTAATAGCGAAAAAGAATTTAGGGTGTATAGCAGCATTTCAGACCACATAAAAAGACATTTAGAAAACATAAGAGTTGAAAAACAAGAAATACAAATGCCAATAGAAATCGTGGAACTAAATAACAAAAAACAAAAATGTAAATAAAGCATGTGTAAATAAAATTTTATATTTCTTTAAAAGCGTCATAAAATTCCACAGCCATACCATAATATGTATACACCTTCCCACTATTAATATCAAGATTTGATGAAACACTATTCAAATCTAAATTGTTTGAATAAAAAACTCGTTCAAATAAATCTAGTGTTTCATTCATTCATCCATTCAATAGAACGTCAACACGTTCATTCGCCAGTCTTAAATCTTTTTCCAACTTTTGTATTTCTTCATTATCAAGGTAATAATGTCGTAAATTTTCTTTCCTCATTATAATCACACCCTCCTTCCAAGTATCAATTGTATCGAACGCCTTCTTTAATTTAGGATTTTTATAAGTTTGAGCTAAAAAATCGTGGATAAATGAAATTCCTGTTCGTTCTTCTTCAACAGGTAAATGTTTCTCTATGTTGTTATATTGAGCTCTAGAAATTTTAAATAACCAATGCCACTTGCGTTTTTAGGTGTCATTCTGCTGCTGCATTCTGCTACTGCCTCTTTGAAAGTCAGTTCAAAGTGTGCAATAGTAGAAAACTTACATATATTTTATTGCAAGATTGACGAATATTTTTTACAAGATTTACAATATTTTTGCAAGATTTACAATATTTTTGCAAAATTACACAGATATGCAACGCTGATGTATCAATGCATTTGGTGAATCTGGTGATGGGGGTGGGGTAGGTGGGGTGCAGGGTAATATTAATGATTCATATAAACCTTGTTGCTCAATATAAAACTTCTTTAAGGCTGTATTATATAAATTACCCAAATGCACATATGCGTACACCTTATCGCTATTAGTCGATAAATGAAATAAAATTCTATCCATCAACAAGTCAATCTCAATAATGCCTTTTGATATAGCTTGTTCAAATTTTGCATCACTTGCTATTTTACTGTCAATAAGATCATTCAATTGCCATAATTCTTTTTCCGAACGAATTATCCCTTCATTTGCCACATAAAAACGTCTCAAATCTTCTCTTTTCATCCCAATCAAAAATCCTTGTTTATCACCTCATCTAGTTCCTTCATCAAGTCATATTTATTCGTCAACACATCATAATCATCCAGAAAAGAAATACCAACCCGTTCTTCTTCTTTTAAATTATCCCTTATGTTCATATATTGAATTATAGATAAATTAAAAAGAAAGGAATACTTTTTTCTCAAATAATCAGCATAAGAAAAATTCAGCAGATCGATCTTACTTGGTGTTTCAATGTATAATGATTAGACATATAATATTTCATCAAAATATAAAAAATTCTGTCTAAAAATTCCTTTATTTTTTCCAAAAATGGAAACACCTATCCATCTCAAATTACGTTGTAATATGATTGGTTCATTTTAATTCAATGACGTCATATACTTCCTGTTTCAATACATAAAACATTCGACATTTGAATCTCGCGCTCATTTGGCTCTACCATGGCTTTGGATACGGAGCGTGAACTTAGCCTTCCCCAATACCCTTCTCTATCTCTCTCTTATTACATAGAAATATTAACCCAACACACCACATATCTATCGTATTACCTCTTACCAACATAAATAGCTTATTACATCATCATTAACTCATTTTTTCCGAGGGGACCTGGAAACAAATTATGACGTTTTTTCAGTCACTCATTTCCTAATACCAAATATGGAATTAATTCATCAAAATACATTCTTTCAACATTTTGCTTACTCAACAAATCTATTTTTAGTAATTCTCTTTGCTATCTTATACTAAATTTTTTAAGTTCACGCTCCCCATTTAGAATAGAATAGAATATATATATAGTACTACTCTTGGCTCTAGGAAAATATAAAGAAGAAAATCTATGATTTTCTTGCAAAATTGAAGATTTCACACATTTTTCCTTCAATAAATGGCTTCAATGGTAGTAGGAGGACTATTCAATGCGTTTGCGTTTGCAGGTGCAGGATTCTTATTTAGTAGATTAAACCATAATGGATACGAAGAAGAAATGAAACGTCACAACTTGGCTGTGGAAAAACTCGCAGCAGAAAAAGAAGCTTGGTATGAAAAAGAAACCAAAAGAAAGAATAGAATAGCACAATATAGACAGGAGTTGTCCGACACAAATAAAGATATAACACGATGAACAAAGCATAGGACTATTTAAAGCAAATTAAAAAATTAAGGCTCGAGTGGACCCCAGAAGCACAACTAGAAGACTATTTTAAACCTTCAAGAGAAATGCAAGAATACCAACATATTGTCATGGGTATTTTAGGCGTTGCTGGTGGAGCACTCCTTGGAAAATTTATTTGAAGAAATTTATATAATAAATGAGGTGGCCAGACAATAGTAAAGAAACAAAAATAACCCATGTTAACACAGGTTTGCATAAGGAATTTCTCTAGTATAGGAGAAGCAAAATATTATTTATGTGCTTTTGGAGTGATAGAATGGAAATTTCAAAGAGCATGTGAAAAGAAGGAAGACTTAGTCGTTGGTGATGACATCTACAAGGTAGAAGTAAAGGAACCAAAAACGAGAGAGTACAGAATAGAAAGCATAGACGAAATAGAAAATAGTATTGTAAAATAAGAATACATCATGATAATTCATGTTGGGAGGAAACATTTCCAAACATAGAGAAAGCAAGAGAATATATGAAGCAAGTGCATGGTGTTCGTTGTAACAACTTTAGAGACATTATTGGTGGTCCTTTTAGGAAAGGCAATAACTTTTTCAACATACATGCAGAAACAAGGGGGGGGTAAACCTGTGTATTTTCCTAGACGTAGTTATTTTTCATACAAGGATGTGCCTTATTGGTGATATGGTGTTGATACCCCTGCATTTAGGGACTAATAAATTCTATAGTTGAAATATATGGAGTGTATATTTCAACTTTTTTTTTATCCTAGTTGAAAGTGAGGAGCGGTGCTCCTACTTCATTCTCTAATTTTATCTCTGGTTAACGAATTCTGTTTTTGGTTCAATCTTTTCAACTGTACTAGACTCACTTTGTTCTTGTTTTGGTTTTTCTGTTTTCATTAATGGTCTCCACATATAGCAAGCAACACCAAATCCAAGTATAGATATTATTACAAATGGAGTATATCCCCAGCTTGTTTCACTCACATTGTTTTCTTCGTGGAGTCTTTTCTTTTTTGCTTCTTTAGCTTGTTTGGAGATTGCCACGAGTTGTTTACCAGCTTCTACTTTTCGCGGATTCTTTATTCGTTCTGCTGGTTTTTGTGTAGTAATAATAGGGTCTCATTTGCTTGTTTCTACTTGTGAGTTGTTGTTCAGTTTGTTTTCTATTTATTTAACAGTAAAATTAAGTAAATCTTAAATAAAAAGCCAGAGGCATGCGAAGTGCTTTAATTAAGTTATCTGGTGAGTTATCTGGTGAGTTATCTGTTAAGTATACTCAAGTAAATTTATAGAGATTCAAACCTCAGTTTCCACTTTTAGGGTCAACCAAGACTCATTTTTATTACTAGAACCCATGATAACTATCGAGAAGTAAAAAGAAACGATTTCGATATTAGTGGATGATGTAAAATCAGTGAGGCAGAATTCTTCATTCAACAAAACAACTTGATTACTTTGAAAGGATAATTTTAAATTTTTTAAATTTATTTGTTTAAGGAGATAATATCTATTTACACCATATCTATCATATATTTTGATAAAATAGTTTAAAATTAAATCATCGATAATACTATCATCATCAAATGTGTGATTTAGTAGAGTTATTTTTGTTTTATCATTGATTTCACCTGGTAGGTAAATACAAGAGTTAATAGGTGGGTATCCATGAATACTAGTAGGGACTATAAAACCTGTGTTTAATCCCCCATAAAAAAAGTTATAGATGTAGGAGCTTCTTTTTGGAATAGAATTAAGCTGTGTTTGTATCATTCTTATTTCTCCTAAGTTTGTTGCAGAGACCCCCCAATTTGTCAGTATACATGGATTATTGGTTGCAATATTGTTTCGATTTGAAAGTTTATTTGAATTAATGGTTGCAATATTCGTTATATTCTATGAGATGTTAACTTTATTTCGTTGCGATGTCGTGTTGGTTTGATACAATGTCAGCTCGATTTGATATTAGTAGTGATTTATTAAACTCAATGTTTGTTTTATTCAACTCGACATTAGATTTACTTGTTTTGATGTGGTTATTCATTTTGTTATTAGAATCTTCATAGCCAAAATACACTGCCATTTATTGAAGGAGAAATTTTTAATTTTTTTCCTATAACAAATATTTTGCTACAATTACCCCAGCTATTAACATTACACTTGCACTTCTATATTATGATTAGTTGATTTGGTTTTTGTAGGTTCAACTTCGATCTTGTGTTTTGGTTTAAAAGGTTTGATTTCGATATTGTGTTTTGGTTAAACAGGTTTAACTTCGATCTTGTGTTTTGGTGGCCTCCTATACTTTAAGTGATCATTTTTCCCAAACTTCATGTCTGTTATGGCTATGGTTAAAATATTATTATATCCAGCAATTGGTTTTTCTAAGATGATCATATGACTTGGAATGAGTATAACACCAGGACTGATCACCATGTTAAGAACGACATTGGTGTCTTTGATAGCAGTTCTCATGTTGGAGATTGTCACCATGGGATCAGCTTGTATAATAGTAGCGTTAACTAATTTATGAAACACGTCTTGGGTTTGACTAGATTTAGCTCCTGCGTTGAAGATAGACCATCTTGTATTGGCTTGTGCACCAAGAACCCCGAATAAACATAGGATTCTACAGCATGTTGAAAAAGTTTTTGTCCTAATTCAGTCAGCTCATCAGACTTCTTTTTTATAAATTGTTTCCAGTCGTCATTTGATTGATTAATATATTTTTCAAAATGTTTAAAAGGTTTTCCAAAAATGATCATATCCACAATTTTTTGTTTTTTTGGGGATCGTGGAGTGCACTCATTTTAAATCGTTATGATCGACATAGTTGGTGAGTTTTTCTGGATATCCAAGAAATTGCTTCATATGAAAGTAGAAATAGTACTTTGCTAAACTCAAAATAAGTGGAGGTTGGGTTCAAGTGAAATGTTCAGTACTCATTCCAACTTTATAACTGATCACATAGGCTGCTAGCACAGCTGCAAAAAAGGGATCGTTGATGTAGTCAAACTTGGTGTAGTGAATACCATGTTCTTTTTCTTGTTCTTTATACTTTGTTTCTAAACCATTGAATCAACGCTCGAAGAAATCGTGTTCGTTGACATAAAGTTTCATTTTTGTAAAGTCTATTTTTAGATTGTCTTTTTCTAGTTTTAAACTGGTCATGGTTCCAAAATGATTCCAAATTTGAGGAGACCAAAAATGGTCACTATTTTTGCTAAAAGCTTTTTGCCATTCTGGATTATGCCCAAATGCCCATGTTCCTATATCATATATATAGGAGGGGCTTGCGTTGTAGTAAACATGATCAATTAGTTTTAGATTTTTAGAAACACTAGCCTCAAAAGCAAATTTATCAAGCACGGCATTTGGGTATTTTTTAAGAAGTCTTTGCTTTGCTTCTGATCTTGACCAACTCTTGATCAGTTTCATTGCTTTGTCATAGTCTTTTCCATAGTATTTTTTGTACATAAGTTCTAGTTGTGGAAAGAGTGCGTCAGTTCTAACTTCCATTTATTTAAACAAAAAATCAAGAAGAAAATCATAGATTTTCTTGCAAAATCAAAGATTTTGCACATTTTTCTCCTTCAATAAATGACTTTCAAACTAACCGTATGGATAGACGATTCACATAAGAAGGTTCACCTCAGTAGAAATATAGAAACAACATTAGGTTCAAACATGTTTCTCAAAACAGCTTCGGTATTTTGGAACTATAATAATATCACAGAGGACAACAACACTATCACAAGTGGAAACAAAAAAATTCGTTTTGATCATGGTTATTGGACATTCAACAAAATACAACAAAAATTATCTAAAAAAAACATTGAGATCCAAAAAACACCTGATAACAAAATGAAGATTCATTCCAAAAATAACAAACTTGAACTTAAAACATTTGGACAACTCTTAGGATTTAGAGACTCCCAAAAAATACCTACAGATGCATGGACCGAGTCGAAACTAAAGCTGATATCAACTTAGGTCTGCGATATATTAAAATCAATTGTGACTTGATCAACAAAAATTATAATTTTGACACAAACGGACAATTTAGTTCTATGATCGTTAGTCTACCGATTACAACAACACAAAGTCTAAATGGATCTGTGACCCATTTTAAAGATATTGAAAGTCAAGTTCCATTGTATAATGGGATATGGAATAATCTAAACTTAGATATAAGTACTAATATTGGCGACATTGAAATAGGATCTGTTTTACTAGAAACTTATGTACAACAAATGAGTGAAGAGATCCAAGACAATGTAAAAGCATTCACCAACGAGCAAGAATTAAGAAATCTCTATTACGATCCTAAAACAGGATATCAGTCTATGGAGAAACTGCACCAAAAAGCAAAAGATGAAGGTTTGCTGCTTACCAGAAAACAAATCAGAGCCTGGTTAAAAACCCAAGACACTTACACAAGATACAAATGTGTCGTGAGAAAACATAAAACATTACAAACGTATGTGAACGAACTCGCTGAACCAATACAACTGGATCTCGTGGACATGTCTAAGTATAGAACAAAAAACAAAAACTACAATTGGATCTTAACAGGGGTAGAAATATTGTCCCGATATGCATTTGCAATACCCGTATGTAAAAAAGACACTTTAAACATGGTTCAAGGAGTCAATGAGCTTTTAAGACAATTTAAAACAAGATTTAGAAAATACCCCAACGTGGTTCAGTTTGATGAAGGAAAAGAATTTTACAACGTGGGTGTTAAAAATTTATTGGAGACCCATAACATTAAATACTTTAGCACACAGTCCGATAAAAAAACAGCTATTGTAGAACGTTTTAATAGAACTTTAAAATCGATGTTGTGGAAATACTTTTATTTCAAAGGAACTTATCAGTGGGTGGACATTTTAGATGAGCTTGTCGATAATTATAATCATACAAAACATAATACAATCTTGATGAAACCAGCTGAAGTCAACAAGTCTAATGAAAATCAAGTGTGGTTGACGTTGTATGGACATTGGACAGGACAATATCCGATTCCTAAGCATAAACTTGATGATAGAGGTAGAGTATCCAAGTATAAAAATGTATTTAAAAAAGGATACGAAGCCAACTTCATTGAAGAAATATTTAACATTAACAAAGTGTTTCGAGGGGATCCTACTACATACGAAATACGAGACATTACATTCTCCGACAATCCTATTTTAGGGAGATTTTATGAAGAAGAATCATCCCCAGTGGATAAACAAGACAATGTTTACAGAGTGGAGAAAGTTCTAAAAACAAGAGGTAACATGGCTTTGGTCAAATGGATGGGCTACAACGACAGACATAACTCCTGGATGAAGAAAAGTGATATTAAAGACTTGGGGGATCTTTGAGCGCTCTAGGAAAAAGCAAGAAGAAAATCATGGATTTTCTTGCAAAATCGAAGATTTCCTGGCTTGGGGCCCACACAACTGCCAGGATTTGAGACATTTCACTCATGTATTAGAGCAAATAGCATGAGGCTATTTATGTGGCAGTACTAGTCAAAAGTGGTCTCATCATCTTTTTAGTTAGAATAGAAGTTCAACTCATAAAAATGTAAAGACTTACAAACAATGATAATCTAGTAGTTTTAGTGAAAAAATTACAACCCACTGATTCGCATTCTCACTGCTTAGATTTACAACCACAGGACTGCTTTTTCTCTATGGAAAACGGACATCAAATACATCATTTAAACCATCCAGCAGACGAGTTTGTGTTAAATTTAAGAGCATTTATAGCAACTCTCTTACCTGTATTAAAATGTCACATGGATTATCCAACAACTGATGGGATAGTTATGCTTCTTCAATATGTAGCTTCTTATATGACTAAATACCATGATTGTTCTTCTTTGGACAGCTTTACTCATATGAACTAAAAGGTATACAAGCTGCAGCATGGTAGTTAATGCACAACACTACTGCTGAGCCTGAAATGTGGTTTTTCCTGCATTCCAAAAAGATTGCGTGGACCAATTCTAGGACAAAGCGATTTACAAAGCCAATTAGTTCAAGTGTTGATAAAGTAAGACTGTCCAGGAATATTGGCGATTGCCCATCGAGTTTAAGGATCTCTCACTGACCCTT
The DNA here is from genome assembly GCA_025400095.1 of Phenganax marumi. Taxonomy (NCBI): domain Eukaryota; kingdom Metazoa; phylum Cnidaria; class Anthozoa; order Malacalcyonacea; family Clavulariidae; genus Phenganax; species Phenganax marumi. The sequence goes on from JAODVM010205136.1 coordinate 11,412, forward strand.
TGGTTAAGACAACTAGACACAAATGCATTAAATCCAACACCATACACACAAGGTTCAACACTTGTTGGTTTTAAAATGCTTTCCGTTCTTATCCAATAATTTTTCTCTCAGTATACATTATTATATTTGCCTCATACACAGTTTTTCACACATGCTCAGTCCTGAGCATATTGACTTACCAGACCAATTGAAATGATATGAAGCTGCAAGTTTTCATTTTCCAGATTTTTGGAAAAATGATGACAATATCAAACAGTTTTTCATTCTTCAAGGTCATAAGGAAACTTATATAACAACTATTCTAGCATATATTCAGAGCTTGCATGACTCATACTATCTTTGGAAAATTGGAGTCATAAAAGGTGAACAAATGAAAGTTTCAAAACCATGCAATGAAGCATCCCTTGTTCTTGATCTCTGGCAAAGTGCTGCGACAAAACATATTGAGAATGCTGTCATTCTAAGAGATCAGTACTATTCCAGTTATAGATCACACACTTATCAACACACAACACAATCAGATGATGACAGTGATAATGAACACGACATCAAATTTCAGATGAACCTAACTTTATCACTTCACAACATGATAATTCTGTGCACCTTAATACAGAAAAATCAGAAATTGAGTGGCAGAAGCCAATACTTATAGTAGGCGAAACAGGAACTGGTAAAACAGAAACAATTTGTTATTGTTTTAATACACATTTAAAGAAAATAAAAATGTACTTGATGCAGTACCCACAGGACTCCTTGCAAGCCAGTTAGGAGCAAAGTTGCCAGATAAAGTTGTTTGTGATACAGTCCATGCTGCATTCACCATTCCTATAGATACCCAACAACAAGCATCAATGAATTGGGCTATTTCTGCATATGACATTGTCATAATAGACAAAATTGCCATGATACCACAGAAAAACTTTCACCATATTTTACAAATCATATAAGACATTGGTGCTGTAATCAAGCAATACTTGAAAAATTGCAACAAGGTCATGTTGTCTGCCCAGATGGTGAAATTTCACATAATTCGTTGCTACACCATTTCGTTTAAAATACTGAAACAATGATTTTGACATTTTCAAATGCTGCTGCAGACTATCTTAATAAAGTTGTTTTGCAATCACTTTTCGTGAATGAGCAATGTCTGGCATATTTACCATTAGATATTGGCAGTACTCAGTGTACACCTATTTCCAGGGGAATGAAAGTCATGGTCACCCAAAACCGTGATAAAAAGAAACAATGTTGTAAATGGACAAATGGCATTCGTTCACAATTTTCATAACAACACAGTATTTCTAACAATGCCACACAATATAATCATTCCAACTTAGGCAGTTACTTATGATTGTGACAGGAATAAAACAACTTGTTTCCCTTTCCATGTAGCTTACGTTATCATAATGTGTAAATCCCAGGGACAGACACTTAAAAATGCGATATTGTGATTTGACAAGGATAATACACCCCCTAGCACAGGGCATGTTGCACTCTCAAGAGTACGACGACTTGCTGATGTGCTTTTTCTCACTCCTCTTAAATCGAACATCTTTCAGCAAGTTCAAAATTTAATTTACAATATTAAAGCACACACACAGCGAATGCAATTCCACAACACAACAGAATTTTTAAGACTTCAAGGAAAATAAATTTATCCCAGAAAGAAAATTTTAAAAGACATGTAAACAAAATAACTAAACTATTATATCGTCTTTCAATATCTTAACAATTCAAATACTATTTAAATTATCATATACTCCAAGTAAAAAATAACATTGTGTTGCCACATTGTATTCGCCGTGTCTCCACCCTTATATCTTTTGTCTTCTTGTATCCACTATCTAAACTGTTATCAAGTCTCTTACATATGAAAAATATCCTCTTCTTTCTAGTATGTATAAAACAAAACAAACTGCACAGAATGCAAGTCTGATGAAACCAAAAGCGGGGTCATACTTCGATCAGTTCCTGCCAACTTTTTGAACCATACGGCATCTCCAAAAATGTGCCTGATAAAAAAATGTGCCTGATGTAAAACTTTGGCTTGATCACCTAAGGCAGGTCATTCAGAATAGGAAGCAAGGTGTTGAAAAGGCTAAAGTTACTCGCCAGAGAAAGAAAAATACAAAGGCTACATGATAAT
>JAODVM010205247.1:0-13556 GCA_025400095.1 Phenganax marumi
TTTAGTAAAACTGCCAAGTTTGGATGCGAAATGTTGTAAAATAAGGAAAGTATACTTGTGCAAAGTTGGCAAATTTTTTATATTTTTCTATTACGCGCGGGAAATTCATACCCCGTTCGAGAAATTGGGTATCAATTTCCCGCACGTAATAGAAAAATATACAAAATTTGCCAACTTTGTACGGCTATATTTTCCTTATTTTACAACATTTCGCACCAAAACTTGGCAGTTTTACTAAATGCAGGAAGCTCTTTCAGGCTGTGGTAAAAGATTTTCATAGTTCAAACTTTTTTGAAATTTGGTCTATAAGGTTAAAGGTCCATTGTTTCCTCTTCGATGTTGCTGCTCACCTTTCTGTCGACATAATGCCTGAGATGTGATAGTTTTCCCTGGAGTACAATCTTGTCTCACTGCCAGATGGACAGAAGCACATGTAGCTGGATGATAATAACAATAAGGTACATTAGGATTACTTGTATCATAGCAACATCCCCTCTTTGTGATGCAGTCAGCAGCAGAGATCCCAAAGTATCCACAATTCACCCTAGCTGTAGGTAAAACACTCGAACAAGTGCCCACACAGTTGCCCTCAGAAAAGTACATATCATCCAATGAGATATCGCCGGTATAACTTCTGCCTCGAACACCCTCGATCAGTACTCGGAAAGATTTCTTACTGCTCAAAGTTACTTCGCCTTGTTTCCAAACATTGCCTTGGGAGCCACTTAATGTCCACACAAGTCTAAATTAGTTGTAAAAAAATTTCCAATACTTAAATTTGACTGCAACTACAAGGGATTAAAGAGCTTTAGAAAGGACTATGAATATGAGGTTGTGACTCCAAGATTTTGGAATGCTTTTGATAGTAGAAAGAACAAATCTTGCAGTCGTACTACCATTACCACACTTGTCAACTCAAATAAAGATAATGCCACTGATGAACAAATATGAGGTATTTCAAGTTTAGTTAACACATACAATGCTACACAATATGACCTCATATTAGCCAAACATAAACCAACCTCTTGGTACCACTGGAGTCTTTGATGTAAATATTCAAGGCAGCAATGCTTGAGCCATACATGTGATACCAGAAACTGAAACATTTCCCAGGTGTCCGTGGAAACATATCACTTTCAAGAATAGCTCGATCACCATTCCTCCTCGGCGAAGATGTCTCAATAAAAATATATTTGCCTGTACAAGGAAAAGCAACATACTGAAAACTAACCTCATCTGAAATACAAACAAATTGTCAGTGACTAGAACTTACCCAATGCAGATCCAGTAGTATGATCAGTTGACGGTCCAGTGTAATAGCTGTACGTACTTCCACTTCCGACAGTCCAGTCAAATTCATCTTGTATTGTCTTGTTATTGCCATTGGCTTGATTTAACCATGTACAGATTCCCAACTCAAACGTACAACTTCCTGTAAAAGATCAGTTAATATTAACAAACAGGGTAAAATAAACATGAGCATAAAAGCAATAAAAAGTTTCAGGACATTTCAAAAGGCCCTTCGTCTAATGCCCTTCCTTAGCATTTCTCCTGACAAAGGGCTTTCCCTCCAAATGTTGAAAAAGTTTTCTTATCTCTGTCGGGCACACATAAATCTTATCCTGTTTGCTGAAATCTCTTTTGGTAGAGTGTGAAATGGGTTATGCATTGTGACACAAACACTTACCTGGTGGAGGACATGGCTTCTCTTCTAGCCACACATCATCCAGGGCAATGTCTCCTCGGAAACTCTTGCCAACAACTGCTTCAAAATAAATCTTCAGAAAGACAGAAAACATTATAATTAAGCTTAGAATTTTTAGTGCGAGTGCAATGCTGTGAAAGTCAGGGTAAAAGACCAGTAGGTAAATATAGCATGAATTTTTAGATTAGATTTCTACTGTACAATAGAGAGCTTTAAGCCCCTTTTACACGACCAAATATTCTTTGACAAATTTCTTTTGTGAAATATTTTTTGACCGTGTAAATTAGGAATTTTCAACAAATTTAACTTTACAAATGCATTTGTTCAAAAGCTGGGTTATTGTCAAATTAAATTTGTTAAAAATTCCTAATTTACGCGATGAAAAATATTTCACAAATGAAATTTGTCAAAGAAAATTTGGTCGTGTAAAAGGGGCTTTAGATTTGACCACAAAAGCAAAACGTCTACAGCCCCTACTCGCACTCAAAGTATGTCTAATCAGAAAATGTACCTTGAAAAGACCTGTTGACTTCACAGTGGCTTGCCCAAGTCTCCATACATCACCCTGGTTTCCAGTTTTATTCCACACACTGGTACCAAGCGGTGCACCAACTGGTGTCACAATTACATGAAGCAAATTGACGTCCAACCCATACATATGATAATAAAAGTTCAGGCACTTGCCCGTGGGTGCTGCAGGATATGTTGTACTCACAAGCCAGGCCTTATCATTTGGCTGTCTTGGCGAACTTGTCTCAATAAACACATAATAACCTAAGGATATAAATATAAGGATTTGTCTAGCTTCCAGCACATACGTCCGTCAAACATGTACAAACATATGATTTTGTCACACATAGTCTTTACTAGGCAATATTGTGCATGTTAGGCTAACATTGAATCATTCAACAATGTTGATTCACAGCTCATTACAGCAGATTATAAGTTTCCAAACAAAGTTCTTTTTAGCTATGAGGGAAGAAAAGCTTACCATTTTTAGTTCCTGTAGTATGATCTGTGGAAGGACCAGTATTGATGGAAAACGTGGAGCCTTTTTGTCTGCTCCAATCAAATTGGTCTCCTTGAATGTTAGTAAAGTGACACCAATCATCTCCGAAGTCACAGAATTGAGCAGGCGGGCATTTACCATCTGCTAACGTGATGTCATCCAATGCAATATCACCTTTGTAGGAAGACCCACGTATGCCTTCAAAGACAAGCCTGAATGACTGGGAACTAGAGAGAGTTATTTGGGCCTTGCGCCATTGGTTTCCATGGGTCCCAGTACGGCTCCATATCCTAGAGTGTATGACAAGATACTTGTTAGTATAGAATCAATCATTTCCTTTTTAACGTTCTACTTATTCTTCTTAGAGTCATCCTCCATAGATCTAGCAGCTAGTACTGCAGAAAACCTGGGCTTACCTTCTAAGAGCTCCTGGGCTACCAGCAACGTGGGAATACAGATTCAAAGAGTCAACATGAGCACCAAACATGTGGAACCAGAACGTGAAACATTTCCCAGATGTACCTGTAGTTGGTGTGATTAAACCACTTGCGATCTGAGCTTTGTCACCAGCGCTGCGCGGTGAAGATGTCTCAATGTAAAGATAATAACCTGGAAGATTCACAAATATTGATTTGTAATATCACAAACAGCTAAAACAACTCACAAAATTTCCAATCTAGTAAATGCAACAATTCATTTTCTTCCAAGAACACTGAATTAAAACCCAACTCTCAAATCATGGCCTGTACTACCTTGGTTTGAACTGGTGGTGTGATCAACACTTGGACCAGTGTCACTAGAATACGTAGTTCCACGATGTCTCACCCAATCAAATTGATCCCCAGTTTTCCTGTTTGACCAGTTACATAGGCCATTCTCAAAGGTGCAATTCACAGGCATGGGAGGGGTTGGAGGGACTGTTGGAGGTACAGCATTCTGAGGCAGGATTTGGCAGTAGGTATCCACCAAGGAGATATCGTCAATGGCAATATCTCCTTGGTAACTAGACCCGCATACACCTTCAAATACAATCTAAAAAATTTTTGAAAATCTTCAGAGTTATTATAGGCATACATTGTCTTCTGAAGCAAAACTGAGCACTTATAGAGGGCTTTTGATTTGACTACAAGAGCAAGTACGAGCACAAAATGCTGCTGTTCAAAATTAGCCACTATTGTTGCCATGTATTGGACATATTCTCCTCAAACAAACTAGTGCAGCAAAGGAAAAAACAGAGATAAAGTTGTGGTAGCCATCATACTCATAGCCAATTCTAAAAGTCAGTTACTCCAATTACCTGATAGACTTTAGCACTCGTGATTGGTGTCTGCGCACTGAGCCATTGATCACCGAAATTTCCACCAAATGACCACAGCAGTTCTTCAGACTTGTTGCCAGGCCCTGTCTTCAAAAACACATTAAGCGTGCCAATTGCTGCTCCATACAGATGAATCCAAAATTTGAGGCATTTTGGTGAGGTGGTTGCTGGTAAGTCTTGACTGACAAGCCGAGCTTTGTGGTTTTTTGAGTTAGGATATGATGCATCGATGTACATGTAACTGCCTGCAAACAGCATTGGCACCATGATAAAACAAACTGGCAAAATGTAAACATCCACATTGACAAGCGAATACCGTGTGACAAGTTTTCTCTCGTTAATTTTTAACCAAGGTATTGTGAATGTACATCAAGGAAACTTGTTCCCCCTACATACAGGTATGGCCATTCATCTGCTCATCATTACCCCTACCTTGATCAGTGCCAAGTGTGTGATCTTTAGAAGGACCAGTTTGATAACTCCAGGTTGCCCCTCGCCCTTCAAGCCAGTCAAAATCATCTTCAAGTTTTGTGTTGTAGTAACTGCATGTTCCCTTCTCAAAGTTGCATTCACCTTTGAAAAGAAAAAAGTAAAAATTAGAGACAAGACAATTCAACTTGTTCAAAACTCTGCACCAACCTGGTATGCCACAAGGACCATCTTGAGCTAATTGGACATCATCAAATGCAATATCACTTTTGAAATCTTTGCCTCTTTTGCCTTGAATGATGATCTAAATTTGGACACATTGACTTCTGTTATGCAAGCTGGTACAATTTGTTCCATGGGAAGTACTCAAAGGAAAGAATATAGTATATTTGCTTGAGAGTATCAACAACTATTTCAAGCTATTGCCAAATAATACATCTGTGGCTTTACTGTACCTGATACGTATCAGTATTCTTGATTGAGATTTGTATTTTCTTCCAAACATTCCCTCTGTTTCCTTTTATGCTCCAAAGGAAATATCGCTTTGTCCCAATCTTCTGGAAGACACTTAATTGTCCCACATCAACCCCATACATATGATACCAAAGTGTAAAGCAATGACCCTGCAAACAAAAATTAAATTGTCCTACGTAGCAAACAAAACATGGGAAAATCATTTGAAGGCCTGTGTGAACGTGCCTGCAAAAAACTATTTTGCATTCACAGCATAACAAACCTTTGTGGCAGCAGGATAATTAGCACTTGCTATCTCAGCAGTCTCGTTTGCCTGTTGACCAGTAGCTTCAATATACATATAATATCCTGGGAAAGAGGAATAAACAAAACTATTAATGCCAAGTAATATATGAAAACAATGAGATAAACAACACAACCACATTCGCCAAGTTTCCTGACAATCTTATCTGAACCCTACTTTTGATCCATTTGAACATAATCCTAACCTTGGTCAGTTCCGAATGTATGATCAAAACTGGGGCCAGTCTGAACGCTAGGCGTTGCTTTGTTTGCCCGGATCCACTGGAATTTATCAATCTGGTTTCTCCATCGACATGTGGGATCACCTCCGCCAAAATCTTCAAATGTACAGGCAGCTGAACAAAAAGATTATCACCAATACTTTTCTCACCTTTAAATAAATTAGCACTCGCCTAATCACCTAATATTTTTAAATTTGAACATATCTGAAAACTTCAACCAAACTTTATATCAATGAAAATGTAGTTTTTAGCCTAACTGTGAAAAACATATAAAAGCACTTTCAGGGTTCGGTTGAGATCTAGCATACCTGGAGGTGGACACTTGGTCTTCAAGAATTGAACATCATCGATGGCAATATCACCAGTGTACGACTTTCCTCGTCTCCCTGAGAACACAATCTGCCATTCAAAGAAAATGCTTAGAACTGGTGGAATAAAGTAGTAGATAAATAGCTAGCTTAGGTTTCGTCCTGTAGTAACACTGCATCAATAAGAGATGATTCTAACTAGATCTATAAGAAGAACAGTTTAGAAGCGATAAACCTAGTCAGTATCAATAGAGTTATTTCAGTCTACATACCTGATATGGTGATGACCCAGACACTGGTAGGGACACTAATGCCTGACGCCATTGATTTCCTTGACTACCATAACGCCTCCACAGGGAGCTTGATTGCAATCCAGACTAAAAGACAATATTGAAATGAACACTATGTATTAAACTGGTACAAAGAATCAAAATTTTACTAACCCTTTTCATGACAGTAAGTGAATTAATATCAGGGCCATACATATGATACCAGAAAATGAGGCAACCAACAGTTGGGACAGTCAGGTCAGGACTGATCAGGTTGGCTGTATCATTTGGCTTTCTAGGATAAGATGTTTCAATGTATGCATACCAGCCTTTAACTATAAAGAAATTATAAGAGCTTAGTAACATTGGATAGGAAAGGAAACAACTAACAGTGAACATTTGACAAGAACAGTTTACAACTTATAGAACTCTCCAGTATAAATATAGTGACTAGTACCACACCTGTTCCTAAGGTATGATCAATGCTAGGTCCAGTATCCGAAGAAGCGGTGTGGCCTTGATGAATGGTCCAGTTAAAATGATCGCTCCCGTCCTGAGTGAACTTACAGAGATTCTGATTTTCAAAGTTGCAATCGTTCCCCTTGTTCCCAGAGGTTGGGCCATGCGTGGTCGCCTTTGGTGAGGCAGTGGTAGCAGGATTAACACTTCCAGCACCAGTTGGAAATACAGGGCATCCCGAAGTGTCATCAGTGAATGAAATGTCATCCAATGCGATGTCACCTAGAAAACTACTTCCGCGAACACCTTCAAAGACCACCTTCAAGAAAAGAAATTGATTCAATCAAATGTATGCAATATTTCAAGATGAGATCAAGCAGATAGACTGTATATGTTTTAAACATCTGAGCAGCTCTCTGCCAAGAATAAAAATCCCAGTGAATTATCCCTAAACTACATAGCACTAAATTCCCTTACCATGTAAGCGCCAGAGCTTCGTATTGGTACTTTTCCATGCAGCCATTTGTCCCCTTGATTGCCTGAGAGTCTCCACAGAGGTTGTAAGGTGTTTGCTCCAGTCTTGTTCATGTAAACAGTGAGATTGCCAATGTCAGGTCCATACATATGAAACCAGAATTGCATACATCGTCCCTTTGCTGGCGTCGCTGAAAACTGTTCACTCTGAAGACGAGCAGTATCCCCTGGGCGGCGAGGCCTGGATGACTCGATGAACAAGTACTGACCTGCAAGAGAAAAATATACAATTGTCGAAGTATTAAAAAGATTACGCTTGATTCTCAAGAGCTAATGCAAATCGTAGAGTCAGTTTACTTGAGTTTTCTTTGCTATGCGTATCCTTGTATTTTCTACCTGAACTCAACACAGTCGTTTCAAGTTCAAACAGAGGAGAGCATATTCACAACTCACCTTGCGCATTACCAAGGGTATGGTCACTACTAGGCCCTGTACTGAAACTCAGTGTATCACCACTTCCCAGCTGCCAATCAAACGTATCAGTGCCTTGTTCTTCTAACCACGTACATCTTCCGTTCTCAAAGGAACAGTCGCCGAGACGGGGGCACGGACCATCCTGTAAACTCACGTCATCCACTGCTATGTCACCAAATGGTCCACTTCCTCGCACACCTTCAAAGCTCACAGTCACACCCCGAAAAAGGAGGTTCAGTGCAACCTGAAAGAGCAACATCAAATTAGAAACTTTGCAAATTTCTGGCCAAAATGTGACAACTATTTCAGACATTCTTAAGATCTCAAAAACCTGTAGACTTAAACAAGCATTACGGGGCAGCAACTAGTGGTCATATTCAGATGTTTAAACCCATATAAGGGCAAGCAAATCAAATTTATTTTCACCTGTTTGGGTGTTGCTCACCACATAAAAGACTACCATATGTTTAATGGATAGAATCAGCACTACTGTCTGACAAGTTGCCAAACATCTACTATTGTCCAACAGGGTATTAGACAAAACTGTTAAAGGTTTTTTCTTCACCTGTGCTTTACGCCAAAGATTACCCTGGCTACCAACTTTGCTCCAAACCAACTGTGGAATGAAGAGACTGTTGGCGTAAACATTTAGAGTTCCTATATCCTTTCCAAACATATGATACCAGAACGTGAGGCATTGAGTTGAGGTCTTGCGAAACAAATGTGGAGATCGTAATGTTGTCTTTTCACCTTGCCCTGCGCCACTTGCTTCCATGAACATGAAATGGCCTATGAAAAAAAAAACATTAATCCTAACCATGACATGGTCTAATCACATCTACAGCCTTGTATTTCAACAGGTCCTATATTTGAGTCATTTCAGATTGATCTAGATTCACTAAAGGTGGAAACTTAAACTACATTTAACAAGTGCATACCAAACTCTGTTCCATAAGTATGATCGTATGTTGGTCCAGTGAAGATGCTAGGTGTATTTAGTCTTGATCGAGTCCAAGTCATTGTTTTTGCGACGGAGGAAGGCACTGTTGTATATTGGCAGATGGCTGGTGTCTCAAAACCACAAAAACCTATAAGCAATAAAAAATCATGATTTTCTACTACAGGAGAATGGAAGCTGAACTGGCTTACTATATCAATAATCTTACCAGCAGTAGGACAGCTACCATCTTTTAAGTCAATGTCATCCACAGCTATAGTACCATCGTACTGAGAGCCATTCCTTGCTTCAATCACAATCTACATGAATAGTGATGAAGCAAAAATATAGGTTGTGAAGTTACTGCAAACATGTAAAATATGAAACACAATAGCCGGTCCCATAGGCCGGAGCAAACTTCATCATTGGGTCAATACTCACATGAGTTTGCTCAGTGATGGCAAGTTGAACCTCTGCGTGTAACCATCTATCCCCTTGGGTGCCTTGACGGTTCCAGATAGATCTTCTGTTTCCTGACTGAGTTCTGGTGAACACATCCAAATAGTTCACTGAAGCACCATGCATATGGTAGGAAAATTCAAGACATTTGACAACTTTAGTACCATTGAACGGCACAGCAGGACTAGCCAGTGACGCTCTACTGCTAGGATAACCACGTGTATTGACAAAGAAATAAAAACCATCGGCTGAAAGAGATTAACTAATCAAACTACTGAAAAAGACTAAGATGAAGTAACAATAGATCCCGTGAAATGTAAACCCAAAGAATTTTCACTTTGTCATGCAGGCAATGTGTTCAGAATGTCCGAAACCACTGAACAAACCACAGAAGAGTCATTTTGGCAAAGCTTCTTAACCATCTCCTTGTATTGACTATAACTATCAAAATATCATCCCACTGGATGAAGCTTCATTATGCAGATAATATGTTCAGGGATGGTGGGAATGTACAAACTGCATAAAAGAACAGAACATTCACTTTTGATCACATTTCCAGACTATGGATAGAAAAATTGATCAAGCACAGAAGATCACTAAATGTACCTTTGCCAATTGTGTGATCAACTTTAGTTCCAATGGAGGACCTGATAGCTTGACTACCAGATTGTCTTTGCCATTGGTATGACGTGAATGTAAAGCTAGGTGACCATCCACAGTTGCCAAATTCAAAGTTACAACCCCAAGGTTGGGCAGCAGTTGGTTGGAGCGCGCATGGCACAGAAGACGACGAAAATGTGATGTCGTCAATAGCTATATCGCCTTGGTAACTGTAGCCACTTACACCTTCAAACACGATCTGGAAATACAAAAGAAACATTATGTAAACTTGCCCACAGTGAAGATGTAGTCACTGAAGATTGAAAACTTGGCTAAGTTATTGTACTAACCACAAATGGTCGAGCACTTCTGATTGGAACTTGTCCCTGAAGCCAATTCTTTCCCTTGTGTCCTGAATAAGTCCATACTCGCGACTCAGACTGCTCAATGACTTTCAACAGCACCGACAACTTGTAAATATGCTGTCCATTCATGTGGAACCAGAACTGCATACACTGCCCAGATGTTGGTGGAAGCACTTCACTCTCAAGTCGAGCCTTCTCACCCCACTGTCGAGGAGAGGAACTTTCAATGTACATAAAGTGGCCTAGACAACAAACAAGGCAATTTATTGCTGTTTATTGAAAAGATTAATAGCAGCATCATGTGATAGAGTGCTTTGAACAAATAGCCTTAATGTTGAATTTCAAAGCAAGAACAGGTACTAAATCTTGTAAATGATGATTTTTCTTTTCTGCTATGACGGTTTACTTAAAAAGGTTGTTTTTGCTTTGTCCAACTATTGTTTGTGAGACACATTTTATTAAAAAGAGGAAAACAACAAACTTATGGAAAATGATTCTCAACAACAAGCCGTTGCAGTTATACTTGTCCTTGGATCTGTAATTAAATCAAAAAGTCCCTGATATCCTGGATTTTGTAAGCCGTTACCCTACCTTTACTAGTTCCTGTTGAGTGATCTGTGTTCGGTCCAGTTCCGGGTGAAGCTACTTTAGTCGCTCGTACCCAGTCAAAGTTGTCATTGATATCATTGGTCTTGGCGTTAATCCACGTGCACAGGCCTTTTTCAAAGTCACAGTCACCAGGGTCTGCACATGCACCATTTGATAAACTCACATCATCGATTGCAATGTCACCGGTGAAGCTTGAGCCAACACTACCTTCAAACATGATCTACATCAAAGAAAAAGGAATATTGACATTTGAGCTGTGAATAATGTGCTAGTCCATTTTTGCAATACTGGTAAAATAACTAATATGAAATAAACTTACCCTGAATTCAGATGCACTCTTTACAGTGACCTCACCAACTCTCCAAGCATCACCAAGATTGCCAGTCATGGTCCACACAGGGTTACCACGATTGCTGCCCACTTTAACCAGCACGTTCAACCTACCAATAGAACTACCAAGCATATGGTACCAGAAACGAAGACATTTACCGGATGTTGCTTTGTAGGCAGGACTCTCCAACCACGCTTTGTGACCTTTGGTGCGTGGAGAAGATGTTTCGATGTACACATAATAACCTGCACAGAGAATATTTCGATGATCATATCAGAGTGAATAGTTCCATCACTTCTAAACAGTTCTTCATAGAATTCCTGTAAAAGTCATCTCTTATTGCTAGAGACAAACCTAACCTAAACCAACAATGTTTACACTGGAATGTTCTACAGGCTAATTGTGACAGTTATTCATTACACATGTTACCTTGATCCGTTCCATATGTATGATCACTGCCTGGACCAGTACCACTACTGAAGGTTGCACCATTGGTTCGTGTCCAGTCGAAATTATCTCCAGATCTCGCGTTAGTCCAACCACACAAGCCCGGGTCATCAAACGTGCATAGTGCTTGGGGAGGACAGCGACCATCTTGAAAACTGACATCATCAATTGCAATGTCACCTTTGTAACTTTTGCCACGCACCCCTTCAAATACAACCTGAAATTTTGAAAGCAATAAAATTCAGTTTAAAATAAGCAGCTCGGCCACAATTCTTTGATGTTTTGAAGCTTCTAATTTCTTGCAAAATGGACTCAAAGAAAGGAAAATAACCCACATTGCAGTTCTACAACTTTGATTTAAAAAAAGATTGCAATAATGGGAGACTTTCTTGCCAATACTATATAAACTAACCTGGAATTGTGTTTGACTAGTGATAGACAAGGTAGCATGTCGCCAAATATTGCTTTGGTCTCCTTTACGTGTCCAAATAGGCTTCCCAAGCTTTCCAGCTTTCTTTAGATACACATTCAGTGTGTCTACGTCAAGTCCATACATATGGTACCAAAACTGAAGACATTTCTGAGCAGAAGATGGGATTGTAGGACTCATTATTCGTGCAGTGTCATTAGGCTGTCGAGGTGCTGATGTCTCTATGTAGATGTAGGAGCCATTTCCTACAAATGGATAAAAATGTTCAAGCCAAAAGATTTGACAAATGGTAAAAATGTTTCAACATAACATTACAGTTCATTACAGAAGCTATCAAGGGTGCCCAGTTCCTAGAACATGGATGAATTCTTACCGTTATTAGTAGTGTGATCATAACCAGGTCCAGAGAAGTCAGTGGGTGTTCCATGACTCACTCTATCCCAGAAGAAAATGGCCGTAGGATCATTTGTCCATTTGCATTTGTCAACGTCGAAGTTACAGTCATATGGTGAAGGTGCTGCAACGCATTTAAAATATTTGAAATGAGTATTCACATTCAAGCAGTGAGCTATGTAAAAGAGGTATAACATGTTACCTTGGGTAGAGCCAGCAGTCGTAAAAGCCGTGGTAGTCTGAGGTTTTGGTGTAACAGTCACCGAAGAGGGCAGTATAGAACAAGCACCAGTTGTGAATTGAATGTCGTCAATTGCAATATCACTTCGATGGTTTGTCCCAACTGTGCCTTCGAATAGAATCTGCATAACAAAATAAATTACAGTGGAACCCCGTTAATACGACCACCGTTCGGCCAGAATATCTAGGTCATATTAACGGGGTCTTTCGATAAGAAAAGTACTTAGGTGTTGTTTGGAGAAATAAAAAGCGGTCGTATTAACGGGGTGGTCGTATTGACGAGGTGGTCGTATGGCGGGGTTCCACTGTATTTTAAAACATAAACTGAAGCCTCACATAGACAAACAACTGTATGCATGAACCAGTCTTTAAAATTAACTTGTGTCTTGAATGCTGCGTATACTGACACTTGTTCTGATCCATGCAATACTAGATCAACTAACTTTGATAGTGTACGTAATTCAATCCATGGGATTTTTACCTGATAAAGAACTGAACTTCTAATGGGAGCTTGACCAAAATTCCAAGTTTTAGCATCGGTATTCTGCTCACCACTTAAGCCCCAGATGACTTGCTTGGTACCATTCCCCAGTTGGTAGATTTTAAGTGATCCAACATTGGACCCATACATGTGATACCAAAATTTAATGCAGCGTCCTGAAGCTGAAGTGCGGATGAACTCTTCGGATGTTAGAAGTGCCTTGTCCCCTTGCACTCGTGGAAATGAAGCTTCTATGTACATGTAGTAACCTGATATTATCAAAAATATACTTGTTAGATTTGGATACTTGTTAGATACTTGTTAGATTTGGAAAGTCTTTGTTCGATCTGTTTGTGTTCATAATCAAAGAAACTTGGCCACTTTCAAGACAATTCTTTCTGATATATTAAGTTATGAACTGTTACCTCAAGGCCAATTCTATTAAACATGCTGTTGAAGACACGCACTTCAATACTATGATATGTTCAACTCCATACCTGTCGCGTCCTGTCTTGTATGGTCAACATCTGGTCCAGTGGATCCACTCAAAGTACTTCCACGATGATGTCGCCAATCGAACGTATCACCCGCCAAAACATTCGTCCAAGTACATGTACCACTTTCAAACGTACAATCACCTAAAATCAGGGAGAAGTTGTGTATAATATCACAATATATAACACCTCACTCAGCACAGTTGAATTAGCTGTGAACAATATTTTATGAGGATCCAGATAAGCATCATATGATATGATATGATATGATATGATATGATATTTAATTAGTTATCCCTGCACGGGCTTTTCATAACCAATTTACAA
>JAODVM010205358.1:0-13556 GCA_025400095.1 Phenganax marumi
GCTTAGTACATAAGCAGCTGCTAAACTTGTAAAATAAGGATCTTCTAGATAGTCAAACTTTGACTTTGTGACGTCATCACTAGGGTTTTTGTATCTGCGCCTGCGCAGATATATTGCTATCGACTTGTTAACTGTAACCCATAGCCAATCAGCGACAAGTATTTGAATTATGCGCAATGATTACGTAATCGTTGATGATTCCCCCAACACCTCGCTGAAATATTTGTTCGCTTAGCTACGAAAAATCGAAGTGTATCTATTGCAGTTCACGGAAGCGATTTTGTTATGGCTGGACCTTTTTTACTTCCAAAGTTGTTGTAATTTTGTTGTCGTTTGGTAGAAGGACCTCTGCCGAATCAGTAAGTATGTTAGACATGAATTCCTATAGATCTACGAATGTTATCAATAAACTTCTTCGGAGGGCGAGTAAATCTCTTCGGAGGGCGAATAAACCTCTTCAGAGGGCCCGTAGACCTCTTGAAAGGGCTAGTAAACCTCTTCGGAGGACAAGTCAACCTCCTTTGAGGGCTAATTACCCTCGTCGAAGGGCAAACCAATCTCCTCGGAGAGCAACGATAGACCATTGTGCACACTCTTGCAGATTGTCTGTGAGGACTAAACAACCAAATGTCAAACGATCTAGATCTCGTGAACCGTCTAGATTACCTTTAAAGAAAATAATACTAGCTTTGAAAAAGAGAAAAGGTAGAAAATCTTTAAAGCATTATTTTGCAAGATCTGTTCCTAGGTCATCCATTTTGTACAAGATGGCTAGAAATTTCAAGCAATATTGTTTTCAATTTGTGCATATGCAACATGTTTTTTTAAAGTCATTTGGATATTTTAAAGCTTTAAATTTAATTCATGAAAGCATTAGAACAACAAATCGATCTTCATGTAAAATTCTAAACAGTGAAGGCATATCTGGTAATTACTTTTTTGCTGATCAACAATATCCTATTTCCCAAAAGAAACTATTGTGGTCAAATGATATTGAAACAAACCCTGGTCCTTTGCAAAATAACAATAGTCTAACAAGACTGCAGCACAATGTAGTGTTAGAACAAAGATTAAGTTGCTTTCAGTTACAACCACTTGATGTTGGTGGTGATGGTGACTGTTTCTTTAGAGCTGTGTCACAACAATTATATGGTGACCCTGAGCACCATCTTGACGTTAGAGCAGGTGGTATTGTGTATATGAGAGATAATCCTGAGAGGTTTATTGAAAGCAATACTGAGGACTCTTGGTTAGAATATCTTAATAATATGTCTATGCAAGGGACATGGGCCGATGCTGTTATAATACAAGCTGTAGCTGACCAGTTTAAGTTAAAAATTTCAATTGCTGAGACACATGAACAGTTTCGTGAATACAGTGTGGTGCAAGCCATAACATCTACACAGCATTTAACTGATGTTTATCTGGGTCATATAGATGAGTATCACTATGTATCAACCTTACCATGTTCTTCAATATCTGATTGTAGTCACAATCAGTTCAATTCTCAGCAGCAAATACGTACTAATAAAAGCAGTGAGATAAAAAATGATCAAAGTGTGAGGAGCAGAAGGGAGAAAAAGACTCTCACAGAGAAACACTCAACACAGAGTCCTGAGTCAAGAGATATGAAAAGACAGTATTTGAAAGAATATATGAGACGAAAACGAGCAGCTAGTGACACCTTTCCACCAACAATTCAAAGCCCCGAGGCTAAACAAAAGAGAAAACTGTATATGAAAGAATATATGAAACGAAGGCGTTCTCAGTGTGAATCGCTTCAAAGTCTAATCGCCAAATTCCATGATGCTGTTTCGCAAGGGCCTCTGTACATTTGCACCAGTTGTGACCAGTTATGGTATAAGCACAGTGTCATTTGTGCTGCAAAACTTAAGGAAAGCAATCCTGATATTCAGAAAATACTTTTAAATAAAATAAGTGTTGATGATGTTGAGTGGTTGTGTCAAACATGGAATAAACACTTAAAAAACAATAAAGTGCCTCCATGTGCTGCTGTAAATGGGATGGAATTTCCAGTAAAGCCTGCATTTTTTGATTTGAATGAATTAGAATGTAGATTACTTGCTCCACGACTTGCATTTCAGAAATTAATGCAGGCCCCCAGAGGTAAACAATATAAAATTACTGGAAATATTGTTAATGTTCCAGCAGATATTGCTAATACTGTAACCATGTTGCCAAGGTTACCAAATGAAACCAGTACGATAAAGGTTAACCTTAAGAGAAAATTGCAGTACAAAAGTTCAGCTTTGTCCCTTAATGTAAGACCATACAAAGTAGCAGAAGCTGCCAAGTGGCTTGTAGATAATGGTGAGCTTTATAAAGAGGAAGGTGTAACTTTCAATGATTCTTGGATTAAACATAGTTCAAAGATTGTTTCTTATGGTAATGAGGATTCACAAAGTAGAGACAAGAGCTTGAAAAGCATAGAGGATAATACAGACTGTACAACTAAAGAAACAGCTGATGATGAAGAGCATGGGAGTGAAGATGAGGCAGAGATACCTGCCGTAGTCGCTGACACTTTGTTAACAGCTCCAGATTTTATAACTGATGGCGAACGTCAGTATATTTTAAATATTGCACCTCGTGAAGGGAACATACCTATTAGTGTATTTAGAGATAAATATTCAGAAGAGTTAGCATATCCTGGTATATTTCTCGGCCAGAAACGAGTTGACAATACTAATAGACTAACTAATGTTCATTATAGTGACATTTGCAAGTCTGAGTTAAGAACATCTGACCGGAGGGCTGCAATGTGTGTTGAAAATATTTTCTTTAAAACGAAAAAACTGCAAATGAAAGTTCTGTTAGGGCAATCACAAGTTGCACTTAGAAAATGTCTAAGAAATAGTAATACTATTACTGCTGGCCAACTTAAACAGTCAGGGGCAATAGACAACATGATTCGTCAGGATCAAGGATTTAAATTTTTAAGAGCACTAAGAGGATCTCCTCCATATTTTGAAAAGGCCAAAAGAGATATATTTGCAATGATTAGGCAGTTAGGCCCTGCTTCTTTATTCTGCAGTTTCTCATCTGCAGAGACAAAATGGATTCATCTTCTAAGAATTCTTAGTAAGCTTGTTGATAGTAAAGAATGCACGGACAATGAACTTGAAAACCTCAATTGGGAAGAGAGAAGCAGGTTAATTCAAAGTGATCCAGTCACTTGTGCTAGACACTTTGATTATCAAGTTAATGAGTTCATACAAAACTTTCTTTTAAATGAAACTGCACCACTGGGGAAAATTGAAGACTGGTTCTATAGAGTAGAATATCAACAAAGAGGATCACCTCATATTCACATGTTGATAAGGTTAGAAAATGCTCCTACATTTGGTGTAGATTTGGATTGTGATGTTGCTTCATTCATTGATAAAATAATCACATGTGAAAAGCCAACTGAGGATCCAGAATTACTTACACTAGTAAACAGGCAAGTTCATCGCCATTCTCACACTTGTAGAAAGAAAGGTAAAAATGTATGTCGATTTAATTACCCACAGCCACCTATGAGGTCAACCAAAATTCTATATCCACTAGATATTGATGTAGATGATAATAAACATGAACAACATAACAATACGTGGGCATTTATTAAGAAACATCTGAATGATATGAAAGAGGGTGAAGACATTACATTTGAACAGTTACTGATTAATCTTAATTTGACAGAGAAAGACTATTTGCTAGCTATTCGCTCCAGCATCAAGTCACCAACTATATTTTTAACAAGAAAACCTAATGAACTTAGGATTAATAATTATAATGCTGCATGTCTCAGTGCATGGCGTGCAAATATGGACATTCAGTTTGTACTAGATGTATATGCATGTGCAATGTACATTGTATCATACATATCTAAATCTCAAAAAGGCATGAGTGAGCTGTTGAGAACTGCTTGTGAAGAAGCAAAAAGGGGGAACTCCAGTATTAAGCAACAAGTGAGAGATATTGGAAATAAGTTTTTAAACAATGTTGAAATAAGTGCACAAGAAGCAGTTTATATAGTACTGCAACTTCCAATGAGGAAATCTTCTCGTCAAGTAGTATTTATAAATACTTCACCCCCTGAGAACAGAGTAAAATTACTAAAACCACTACAAGAAATTGTCAATATGGAAGATGATTCTGAAGATGTATATGCATCAAGTTTAATAAAACGTTATACAAAACGACCAACCAAACTTGAAAATTTGTCTCTTGCTGACTGGGCTGCATGGTATGACTCAACTAGCAAGGCATACGTAAAACCATCTCGAAAACTTGACATTGATGACTATCCACTTGAGACAAACTTAAGTGATAATGATGATGATAATGACAAAAATAAAAGCAAGCAAAATTGTAAAAAAAGATCTAGAGCCAGAATTATTCGGAGTGTATGTTTTAACAAGCAGATTGATTCTGAGAAACACTATCGCGAGCTAATCATGTTGTTTACATCGTGGAGGAATGAAACAACTGACCTACTACAAGATTATTCATCTTACCAAGAGCACTACATGCGAGTGAAAAATTTAATAGATCAGCAATTGAAATTGTATGCTATTTGCAGCGATGACCTCAATGACATTCAAGATCAGCTTCACCAGATGGAATATGATGATGATAACTATGACCTTATTGCTCCAAGAACGCAAAACATTGAGCGGCAAGATGAGGCTGAAGGTTCGCAAGACCTTCACCCTGAATTAAATGAAAGCTATGACTTATCAGGTGATCTTGGAATTCCTTCAACTGCCTCCAATACTGAGCAGCTGATATTACATGAGGAACAGGATGGTGTTTACCGGTCAATGGTACAAAAACTCAATAAGGAACAAAAAGAATTTTTCTATCATGTGTTGCACCTTATCAAAACTTCTAATAATCCATTCTACTGTTTTCTCAGTGGAGGAGCCGGAGTTGGCAAATCACATGTAACAAAGTGTCTTTATCAAGCAGCACTAAAGTATTATAATGCAAGAGCAGGTGATGATTTCCATCAAGTGAAAATATTAATGCTAGCACCAACTGGCAAAGCAGCATACAACATTAAAGGTAACACAATACATAGTGAACTTGCAATACCTGCATGTCAATCTTTAAAAAATTGCAAACATCTCGACTCAGGCAGACTAAACACATTAAGATGTCAACTTGGTGGTTTAAAACTTATATTTATTGATGAGATTTCAATGGTCGGTAGTACAATGTTTAATGTTCAGATAAATAATAGATTGAAAGATATTATGGGTAGTAAAGATGACTTCGGTGGTGTCTGCATAGTTGCAATAGGTGATCTATTTCAACTGGAACCTGTAATGGATAGATATATATTTAAGGATCTGGACAATTCAGAATATGGAGTACTTGCTCCAAATAAATGGAAAGATCACTTTTATATGTTTGAACTGAAGGAAGTTATGAGACAGAGAGAAAGCAAAGACTTTGCTGAGATATTAAATAGACTTAGCAAAGGAAAGCATACATCAGATGATATACTAAAACTCAAACAAAGGTTAGTGAAAGAAAATAGCATTGAGGATCCAATAGATGTGCCTCATTTGTTCATACAAAACCAGAAAGTAAACGAATTCAATGAAAGAGTCCATAATGCAGCCACTGGTGAAAAGTATTGTATTAAAGCAGTGGACAGTGTCATTGGAACAAACTCTGCTCAGCTACGAGAGAAAATCTTGAGTCAAATCCCGGATGATCCAAGAAAAACTAAACAGATTGCTTTGAATCTTACACTTTCGGTCAGGGAGAGAACCGAAATTGCGTTAAATGTGCGTACTGAAGATGGCATAACTAATGGTGCAGCTAATGTTGTTAAAAAGATTCAACTGAATCAGCAACATAAACCATCTGGTGTAATATGGGTACAATTTGACCATTCAGATGTGGGTGTGAAAACCAGGCATGAAAATAGACAATTGTTTGTTCAAGGTATTGACTCAACGTGGACTCCAATTAAACCAATTACTACTCAATTTACTGTGGGTAGGAATCAAACTGCACAAGTTGTAAGGAAACAGTTTCCATTGAGACCTGCAGCAGCTAAAACAATTCATCATTCTCAAGGTGATACTGAACAAAAAGTTGTTGTTAACTTTCAGACTAGAAGATCAATCCCCCACATACACTATGTTGGTTTGAGCAGAGTAACGACAATTGAAGGTTTATACATCACTGACCTTTGTGAAAGTAAAATAGCTGTCAATGCTTATGTGGCAAGTGAAATGGAATTATTGAGAAAAGAATGTCAACTGAAACTTAGCGTTAGTCCAATTTACTGGGAAGATCAAGTCTCGTTCAAATTATGTTATTTAAATGCACGATCTTTACACAAACATATTAATGATGTTAGGCAGGATTTTAATTTTACAAGTACTGATATCAATATTTTTTCAGAAACTCGATTTATGACATCTGACGATGACAGTATGTATAATATTAATGGGTATACTTTGTTCAGAAATGATCATCACTCTTTGACTTCAAGACCTTTTGGTGGCATGGCAGTTTTTAGCAAACTTGAATATTTGCCTGGATATCCACTTTATCGCAATATTAATGGTATTGAGATAACAATCATTAAAGCAATGATTCTGCCACATGTAACCATCATAGGGATATATCGTTCACCCAGAGTTCTCGTACAACAACTGTGTGCTGCATTAACTGAGATTTTGAACTCATCCACTTCTCAATTTAACATTTTCATAGGTGATTTTAATATCAATTGGTTGGATGAAGCCAGTAGAAGACCTTTATTTAACCTATTTATCAATGACAATAAGTACAGACAATTAGTTTTTAATGTCACAACAGATAATCACACATTGATTGATCATATTTATACAAATTTACCTGAATCGCAAGTGAAGTCACACATTTTAGAGACATATTTCTCAGATCACAAAGCAATATGTGCAATTGTAAATTCCTTTCATTAACTTAAATCTTGACTGCACAAGAAGCAGATAACTAAATAACTGCCTATATATCAATTATGAATTTTAGGTAAGCAAGTTCATAGAATAGCCCGTCTCGTTTAATTTGTTTTCTAGTCTCTCATGTTCTGGCATGGTCATATTGTTTGTTACAAATATCTGTGTGTTTTTGTAGATGAATCCTGCAATAATAAAGAAGGTAATGGATATTTAAAGCTGGATATTTACATCGCACGATTAAACACTTGCAAAACTCAGATTTCCAAGAGAGCAATTGCCATCTAAACCGATTACTTGCTGTATGTATTGATCATCTGATTGAATCGCAGGCATTAACTTCAACGATATGGAGGTCTACAGCACGACTCCGTTATATCGATCTCTTATGTGTTACTCTACTCTGGTTATTTTGAATATCAAATCAACTTGCATACAGGTATATCGTTGCAACAATAGAAACGTTTCACAATGATTTAAAATGATTTAAAACTTGCTGAAGAATGTTTCGACGTTGCTTTTTGGCAATATTGCAAATTTGTCACATTGTCCTGCATCGATAGCGTTAATTGATCATGAACTCATGAACACTGACAATTTGAACATTTCGCTGGCAAGCACATGTTTGTGCATTCACTATGACTAAACTCTTACTACTTTATTACATCTATTCAAATTTTTACCAGCTACGCTACATTATATATAGACTTAAATATTGTGTACTCAGGAGTGTTTACGGTGATATTTAAAAAGCTG
Source organism: Phenganax marumi (assembly GCA_025400095.1). NCBI lineage: Eukaryota > Metazoa > Cnidaria > Anthozoa > Malacalcyonacea > Clavulariidae > Phenganax > Phenganax marumi. The sequence continues at coordinate 7,722 of JAODVM010205358.1, forward strand.
TAGTTTTTTTCTTGCAGCAGATATTTATATACAGTCTATGCGAATATTTTGTTATAATGTGAATTTATCTAATTCTGTTACAAACAAGACGCCGACCTGGCGTTCACTCCCCCTACAGTATAGGAGTACTACAGTATAGTTAATAGATGACACGAGAGGCTAGTAACACGTCCATTTTTACAGTAGAACTAAGCTTTACAGCATAATTCTAAACGGTACAGTTTGCAGTGTCAAGTATACTGTCGAACAAATGGTTGAAACAATAAAAAAGTGAATATCAAATAATAAAATCAAACAAAAATTTTCATGCAAAACCTCGGGCTGCGGGTCCTTAAAAGTGCGCAGTCCTTCGGGACAGGCGGAGTAAATATCCGCCCTAAATCGTCACTCAATGAAAATACGTTTACTCCTTGGCGCATCTATTTTACCAAACTGCAATAAATTTTAACCAAATTGCATTTTCCACAATTTCTCGCCAAACGTAGAGGAAATTAATTGACTGACGACATTGAATTAAGTCTAATTGGTTAGGTTGAGTTATGCATGTACTCAATGAATGACATGCTAAATTATAAAAATTATTCTTGTAAATAATATCTGAGACTTATTTTCTGACTTTGGAGAAATCTTCTGATAAGAAGTATATATTTCTTTTCAAACGGGGTAAAAAAGGTGGTTTCAAAATTTTGCCAATATTTTTATTTATTGAAACTTTCTCGAAAATCATCAACTTTAGGAAAAGAAAAAAATTGTCAACCTGGGCCACACAAAGTTCTTGGCCGCCACGTACGCAATTACTAATAGCAAAACACAAGAAAATGGGTGCGTCGGGGACGTCATCGTACAAAAATCTTGTGATGTCAATTCAACCAATCGTAGCGAGTACAGAACACACACACGTTTATGGGCAACGTAAACTGCGAAAAGCAAAACACACACTCCATATACACCGTCACTGACACTGTACTCAATCAGTGTCTGTCATTGTTTTGTTCAACCTTCTCCATCCTATTCAGGTGAGATAAGTATTACTCTGAATATTTACATACTTTTCTGCTTAGTTCATTATTATTAGTTTATGACAAATTGACCCCTAATCAGGATTTGCTATCTTCCACGTTTTATTGCACTTGTATCTACTACCAGTCTTTTCATGTACAAACATGCAGGCACAATGAATAAACTTCCTGCAGACAACGTGATCAAAGTAAAAGTCGTTAAAGATCTTGACATCTCTACTTATACGACCACTGAAAAAACGACCAAGACATACGGCTCAACAGTTCTGTGTGACAGTACCTCCTACTCCAATGTCATAGTACATGACCAAGGCGCATTCAAGAATTTCAAGGAAAACAACAATCTCTTGCTCCAAAACTATGCCATTGAAGAGACTGAGGATGCCAAAAACATCGTGGTAACCAAGAAGACAAAAGTCTATCAAGCTGCTCCAATAGAGGTACCGCACAATATCTTGACATCAGCAAAACACGAAGCAACGAAGCACCTGAACACAATTTCCATTCGCGAGGCAGCACTTTCACCCAAAAAAAGACGACTTTTGATCGAAGGCAAAGTTACGAAGGTATTCTTTATTTTAAATAACGCCAGTAAGCATGTTAGAAAGGTCAAAGTATTCAACACCGTAGTCTGATAAGCAGGCATGCATGCAATTTCACAGAAATGCTATTTTATGTGTTAAAATATTCAAATACATCATAAAAGCATCAGTTTATGCAAGAGGATTCGTTTATAAAAGTAAAGTTGTATTTATTCTCCGTACTAGCTTAAATGATCATTATTTTGTCCCACGAACTACATATTTTTAGCAAAAATGGACCATAAAAATGGCATCTTCATGCTTAAATAGGTCTGCATAATATTTCATGTTGTTTGAACTATCTAAATGCGAGTAGAAGCGTTAGAAAAAAATTGTATTTTCTTGCGAGGGCAAGTTGACATCATTTGATCGATTTTTTGTCTCGCTATCGTATTTTCGCCAAAAAATTACTCCCCGGAGCACAGTACTAAAGCCTTTGTCCTCTAGTTATTAATACAGAAAATTTGTCCAAATTTATAGTAAAATTTTATCGCTTCCATTAAATATAAACAACTAAATCACTATCTTGGCTGTTGCTAAAAATAAGCATGAGACTAACTCCAATTCCGTGCAATTAAAAAAGAAGTACGACTATTCCTTCTGCGTAAGGTCACAGTGTAACTCCAAAAGCAAATACTACTTACATTTTCCTAATATTTAAATTGATGTACCACGCCAAATCTTTTTTGCTACTCTCCAGAACTGCCACCGTTACAAACTCAGGAGTTACAATGTATTACCAACCATCTAACGTTATGTAACTCCGACTTTCAAAACAATAACAATCATCTTATTCATATTTACTTTGAGGTCTCTCCAACCAAGAAGGTTAAAAACAACACCTTGCCTTTACAAAACATAACAGTCAAAGATACTACTGGAACAATAAACGTCGCATTATGGAGAGAAAAAGCAAATACTGAAGTGAGTAAAGGCCAAATAGTGAAGATATCTGATGTCAAACCGTCAACTTACATGAATGAAGTAATCTTATCATCTTCTGACAATTCAGAAATACAGGTAGATGTTGTTATTAATATTATTATTACGCGTATTAATACTACATCAAGTACTCCTTAAATAACGCCAATGCGTACACTTCGATGTGTATATTATTATTGTTTTCATTTAGTTTCTTGGCATACAAGTATACATTTTCACCTTTTTATCCCCTAGGTCTTACCAGACTCTGAATTGTCTGTCTTGTTATCTGATGATGATGATGATGATGATGATGACAAACATGAAAGCTTTATCTTCCAACCTGCCAAACCCAAAGGTCAAATAGTTGGCATGAATGACATCCAGGAGTATAATGCCTGTGCAAATCCAAATTGTTTTAAAAAAAAGCTCCACAAAAAACATATGTCCTACATGCAAAACAGAATCCCACAGCAATGCGAAAGGCATGTTCTCCACAATGATTATCCTCACAGATGACGGCGAGCATGAAAATGTCAAAATATTCAATGACACCCTCAAGTCGATATTGCCAGCGAAAGTTATCAAAGATGGAAATATTGATATGAGCAACGCAACATCAAGTCTTTTGGAGCAACTCCCACTGACCATAGAGTACAAACTCACAGGCTCAGTGATGACCAATGTGAAAATCTTATCACGTTGATGAACTCATCTTTGCCTCATACAAACTGATCATCTTACTAATGGTAGTTGTTGGATTCATATTAACTATATCCTTTATTATATGCATTAATGGTGGTGGTTGTTGTTTGGTTCAATTTAACTATATACTTTATTATATGCATTAAACTTGCATATACTTTATATACTTAAAGGTAGTAGCTACTACTAGATACTACAATAGCAGAATGATCTTGTTATTTGAATAATGGTACTAATGATAGCTCCAAAAACAGTACTGCGGAATTGAAAATTTATTCAAATTTTAAAACTTAAATAATTAAAATTATTTCTTCACCAGTATCTAACATTTCTTTCCATACAAAGTATAATATTAATTTTCACATGCCCACTGACCCGAGACTCTCCCACTCCAATCTATCACTTTATTTACCATACAAAACACGTCTTGTTGGTTTTGCGCTTTTACATGCCGACTTCACCACCCTTTAAATACGACCTAATATCTCAAAACCCCTACCTAGTATTAACCGCAGTAACTAGTATACAATAATCGCCACAATTAACATTAATGTCGCTGAGAAGTAACCACTCATACGAGGCTATTTAAAACGCGCACAATCATTGTGTAACATTTTATCAGTTTATGCAAAATACGTATTCGTTGGATAAACTACAATGTCTCTTGAGTACACAATACTGACTTCCTTTGGTTATAGCTTTAATTTCCAAGTTTCCACCTCTATTATGAATCATATTTTTCAATTTAACATTATTTAGAAAGCACATTTTGTCTCATTCGATCTTCGATCCTGCTTTCCACCAATTTGAATCCGCCTTTGAAATAATACGATTGCGTCTGTTTACATGAAAACAAAGTTTCAACCATTCTCAAAATAGTGCAATACTGCATGTTTACGCGGTGAAATAGGACAATTTTGAGACAAGTGGCAAATTTGAACCGGCGTCCTGTAAACGTAACGTCAGAACGCAACAATAAGACCTACGGATCAACCTGCCAATGATCCCGCGTTTCCCGTCAAAGTTACGCTTGAAATTATTGCCCCTCCTGTCCCGCCTGAAAACCGAGATTCACCATAAAGTTACCCATCTTCACATTGCCAAAGTGTTTCTTTCGTATATTTAACCTTCAGGTATTGCCTGCAAATGTACCTTACAAACTCTTACACGTTATAAATGTGTTGGCAGTTGCGCTTTCTGTGAGGTTTGGCTTTCAGTTTTGCATATGTTGCTTGTCACCGTCTTGTCAATGACCAATTCATTATACCCCGAAAGAGATAAAATGCAAGCAAATGACATTACGCTTTTATACTAGAAAGACTTGGCAGCTTTTGACAATTTGACAAACAATATTTCTTAAGTACACACTGAAACTTTAGTAATGTTAACCAGACTTAATTCAGACGAATGAAAAATTTCAATTATATAAACAAACACAACGGCCACGTATACATCTCCCTGGCGAACACATCTTGTGCTGGTCTGGTGGACTACATTACAACAGCCGCACAATAAATGCAATAGATAATGCGCAGATACATGTACGCAGAGCGGACCTATTTTTGTATCTGCGAATCAGATATAATGCTATCGCACGCGTACCGTACCGTACCGTACTTTTAGCCATTCAGCGACGAGCTTATATAATTGTTAGCCAATCGGCGAGTGACTTCTAGCCATTCACCGATGAGCTTGTATATTTGTTAGCCAATCAGCGATTAGGTTGCAAGTGTTAGTGCAAGATCGCATGTTGCAGTTTAAACTTTTGTTTAGATTTGTACTGTACAGAATGATAGTTTTTGCGATTTTTGGCTTTTACATGTTGCTGGTGGGGCCAATTTTATTATCGCAAGTGCACAGTCACGCAAGGAGACTTTTGAGCGAGAAATTATCGTTCTTTTATCACTATTCACTTCGCAAAATCGTATTCGCATGCTCGTATGAGCGGATTGAGGCTCATTGAGTTATGATGTTTGATAGACCTTAAATTTGTTGATGAAAAGTTAGATCATTTCAATTTAGGTAAGTGGCAACAATAATAATCGAATATGCTGTTACTACGTGTAAAGAGTAAGATATCTTCGCAAGTATCAACCAGTTTTACGAATATTTTCGACTCCAAGGGAGTGCTTGACTTGCACTCTGATTCCACTGGCCAATTCTTAGCCCGTGCACACTCTTCGCGTGTCATTTTCGCTTCTTTTCACAACACAACTGGATTGTTTCATCAAATTTCCATATAACCATGTTTTTGGATCGCTACGTGTATATTTTTTGAGCGGATTTCAAGTGAATATATCCTTCTTATACTTGACACTAACTTGTTTACCGAAGCTCAACCGCTCATGCGGACACGTAAATCCGGTTTTTCAAAGTTATAAAGCAGAAAGAACCGAAGGTTTTCGTTCAAAAATCCCCTTGCGTGTTCTTCATTTGTGATAAAAGAACTGTAAACGTCTAAAAGCCAAAACAACGCAAAAACTATGAGTCTGTATACGAATCTATGCAAAAGTGTGGCTTCAAAATGCGCATCTACTTCCGGCTTACATTCTTGACATCAGATGCGCTATCCAGTCTATGTGCAGATCAGTGGCTATTTTAGCTGTTAC
>JAODVM010205468.1:0-30657 GCA_025400095.1 Phenganax marumi
GAGACTAACAGATGTCCGACCTAGTCTTCGAGCCACTGATTTTGGCGTAAGCGGCCGCCATTAACCTGGCAAGTGCCTAACAGAGACCATCATCCCCCGGGCGCCATTTTGAAAACTATTTGTTCAGGGGAGTGAATGCCTTTCTGTAGTGCACTTGCCAGGTTAATGGCCGCCAATGAAATCTACATGAAATCGCAGGAAAATCGACTTACGCAATTTTGGGGAGGTCGGACGTCTGTGTGTCTCTAATCTGTGCTTTCGTTTACTTCTTTTGTAGACCTCCACGCGGGATTATCCACGTGAGCTCGCGGTTTCGTCGCGATCCACGCGCGATGGAGGAGGAAGAGGAGTCTTGGTTCGACCAGGATGATGACGAAGAACAGAATGGCGATACCGAGAGTTCAATTAAATCTCCTGGAGCCGACGAGAATTTCAAATCATACAAAGCTCTGCCAAAGAAGAATGATGTCATACCAACAAATCCCTCCAATAAGGTTATTTATATTTGAATTTTTTTCACCCAAAGATGGTTTGAAATGATGTCGTGTGCCTGTTTTATAGGTATTCGGATTGGTTGATTACCCGGATGATGACGACGAAGAGGAAGAGGACAGCGACGTCACATCCTCGCCAGCCAAGCGCCCACGCCTCGGTTCTTGCTGACCGCGCAGGAATGGGACTAGTATCATAAGATAAGTATGACGTGAAGGGCGATAGGACAGCAAAATGATGACGAAAGTAGATCTGTAACGTGTCTGACGAGTGAACTTCTAGACATCTTGTATGACCTTCAGTTCCTCATTTTCCTTTCCAAATTCTTTCGTATTGTTCAACTGTTATTTAGCAGTTATTCACTGACAAAAACAAGGCGACCACAAGCTTCCGATGGTAGATATTCAGCAACAAATGTTGTTGTATTAATCGTAGTCAAAAATCTTTGTATTACTTTAATCGATGTAGGGAGTTAGACTCAGGTGCACTTTCGTTATTGTTTTGCTATTTATTTTTAGGGTATTTATAATATGCTATATCTATGTATATATTCATATATTAACGTATTTCGCTGAAGAAATAATTGCACACAGACTAAGAGATAGACATATTATGAGCTGTAGCGTTTGTAAATGAGTTTTGATTTGGACGTAAAGTTTAGTAACAAGTATCCCTCACTTGTGATTTTAACTTTTATCTTATCCATCACTGTTCAGTAACGAAACGTCGTTGTGCTACCATTACCCATCACTGTTCAACTCGATCCCCAAATATCTCTTCGTTCACAAAGTCTCAACCTCTCAGCTAGAAGCCTGCGTGCCTCCTCCGCTGAAAGAATGCCAGCTGAAATGTATTTTTAAATAGTCTTTACAGCAAGTCTAGAACGATTTATGGTAAGCACTTTAAAACGATCATCTGTTGTATTAGTGCTTGCGATTCTTTTTGACCGATTTATCTACAGTTTGGCGCATATAACCGTGTTTTTTTGTCCAAGGCACAGTTATAGACTGGTGTTCGACTGTTCGTCAAATTCATTGTTGTTTTACATGAAGTTTGGGAACGCTGCCACGCGCATGCTGCCACGTTTGTATTGACTGCGCATGCGTTCAGTAAAACATGTCAATGTACAATTATATTTGTCAATAAATTCTTTTCTAAATTTCATGTAGTCTGTGTATTTCTCCCGAAAAATAATGGATCATCCTCCCCAGTATATGACTGGTGAGTTTAGACATTATTTGGTTGTATTCTGTTATATTTTTATTCTTGTTTGATCGGTTTGTTGTGATTTTAGACTTGATAGTTTGTGTGCAACAATGAACCATTGTCAAGAGTCTAATATAGTGGGCATATTTCAACATAGAATACCATATAGTTTAAATGGAACTGTTACAGAAATATTATATCTCGAAATATCCACTGTAGGTAGTATTCTGAAGTGCAACACAGAAAATTTATCATTGTCAAATGCTTCTCAATTTACAAATAGCTTATATGTTATGTAGAGCATGAAAACGAGGCTTGATAGAAAACAATTAATAGAAACAAATTTTAGCCGTCAAGCTTTGCATGGTTACTACATATCTACTGTAAAAATGCTGTTCTAAGCTTCTAAGTATGAAACACCTTAGTTCTTTCAGTCAAACTCAAAGGCAGTTGCGACTAGATCGTAGTTACTGATGTACAGATACCTGTTTGCTTTTAGAACCCACTTACCCAGAGCCTCGGCAACCACCTGTACAACACCGTTCAAGACGAGGTATGATTATTATAATTATATAATTATGGATGGATAAATATTAATTATATAATTAATATATAATTTTGATTATCATAAAGAAGGCTTGTATGTTCATATTTCATTCAACATTATGGAAAACAAATGCCACTCTCAGTGAAATGTGTCTGTTTAATAATCTTCATGTGTTATTCTCTCTTATAGGAGCTCCTCAATCTGCACCTTTGTTTGATGACACTAGCACGCAACATGGCGGACAGCAACCTGGATATTTTGATCCAATGCAAATAGCAAATGATCCCATGGCCAGCATGGCTTTCCAATATGGAACATCGTTGGCCTCACAAGGAAAAGACTACGTTGACAAAAATGTTAGTACATTTAGCTTTATGTTAGTACACTAGCTTTAAACTTCATGTCACTATGTTGTAGAGTGAAATAAAATGATTATTCAAATTACAAAGCTATGATCTAGAATGAATTCTACTTACCATCTCTGTCTTGCACTTCATTTTATTCTAGATTGATAGATTTGTGTCTGTATCAAAGCTAAAGTATTATTTTGCCGTCGACACATCTTACGTTGGAAGAAAACTGGCCCTGCTCTTATTCCCATTTATGCATCAGGTGATATAGATAGCACTACTTGGCCACTTTTAGAAGGAAAACTGAATGGTCTTTGTATGTTTATTGCCAATGAAATTACCCTAGGTCTTAGTGATCTCTACTAGTATGCCAATATTTCTTTGCAATGCTCCTAGAACTGGTCTATTAAATACAACAAAGCGGAACCCATTGCACCACGATATGAAATTAATGCACCTGATATGTATATCCCAGGTAAGGCTTCATCACCAGTATTGCTCATGAAGAAAGTTGAGCCTAGTAAAAAGCAGATTAATTTTTCCCGTTGTTTAGTAAGTCTTTGATGTATTTTTTAGCAATGTCTTTTGTAACTTATATATTAGTCGCTGGTTTGGTCATGGGCACCCAGGAAAGGTATTCATGTCAACAAACAAAAAAGTGGTTTACTCTGTCTTAATTCAAGGCTATTTGGCTTTGTTTCTAGAACCTTTACACTGCAAAGTTCTACTGATAATACATTGCTTTTTCATATGTTGTGCAGAGTAAAGTAATAAAAGTGTGTAGAAATCGTAATGACTGTAACATGCATGCGCAATTGTCTTGGTATTTTTTTTCTGAAACTAGACAAAGTTGTGTTTTTTTCAGGTTTTCTCCAGAGCAACTGGGAATCACAGCAACATCAGCTTTCCTTTGGTCATTTGTTGAGGTCATGGCTATCCTGTTTTCATTCTATATCTGCAGCGTCATGGCTGAGATAAACACTTTTGATCTGGTTGCATTTTGTGGGTATAAATATGTTGGGTAAGCTGAGCAGAGTGAGTCTGGTGTTTTCTTGTTTGGCATGCACTTAGCATTGGTACTGTTGTGTTGATATTCCATGTGCTTCCCTGTGTTTTAAAGAATCATCTTGTGTCTTTTGGCTGGGCTGATATTTCATTCCACCGGATATTATGCTGTTCTCATTTGGATGAGTTTGACCACTGCTTTCTTCCTGGTTAGTTACAACCATTCTTTCACAGTGAGTCTCAATGGGCAGCTAATGTTGACCAAATGCAGAAATTTAATTCTTTGGGAGGGCAAGCTAATCAAACTTCTTACTTGCCTATACACCTTCTACCAGTTACAAGACTACTGTATGAATATGAAAAGAAATAACTAACATCACTTTCTTGTGATCTACAGGTGCGTACTCTACGCTTAATTATTCTTCCAGAAGCTGACGCAGATAGCATTGGTCGTGCTAGCAAACGACGCATCTATCTCTTGTTATTCATTGCTGTGTTGCAACCTTTGCTTATGTATGTGCTAACAAGACACTTGAGGCCTTTAGACATACCCAAGAAAACAGTATAATAAAGAGAAATATATTGACTGCCTTTGCAACAATTATAGGTCAAAGTTCATGGCAAATTAGACCATTTGCATGAGAGGTTGTATTTTCTTAATTTTACTCTCGGAGAGCTTTTGCAATAATGTTAGTGTCTGGTGTCCGTGTGTATAGCTGTACTTGTTTTCTAACTTCTACATTATTATAGACCATAATTTATTGTCAAAAGTGAACTATGATGAAATTGAAAGTAAAGTTCACGCATTGTGGTCATGCACTGCCACTGTGCACTTGGTCATGCCAGTGCCCACTGGTTATAGCGCCTGTGCGCAGGCGAACTGTGACGCTGCAGATTATAATACAGGAAAATATTTATTTTCCACAAGGAAGCTTAGGCATAAAAAGACATCTTTTAAAATAGAAATAGTATTTCAAAGATATCTGAAAAAGTTTTCGTGGTAAATTGAGAAATCGACCGCTGATAATAATTATGTTGAGAAGAAATTTAATAGCTGTTTTTTGGACATTTATTTGTGAATAATTTGAGCATTAGTAAAAGAAGTTTCAAGGATTGGGACAAAGAAGTTGTTTGTGGAAGCTCGTTATGGTAATGATGCGATGATGGAGGAAGACGAGGAAGAAATATTGTCGAATATATTCCTTTTTTATTTTCGTTGGTAATACAGAGAGAGGCGAGGACCTCTGAGAGAGATACATGGAAACCTTGAGAAGACAATGACAGACTTACTTAGCCCGGGAGAGTTTATAAAGCAACGATGGAAAGTCGTAAGTGACACGATATATTTTTGAGTTTTGACAACGTCTCGATATGACGCCTTATAAACGTGTCGTTTTGTACCTTGAGAATAGACATGTTTTGTTTTCAAAGTTTATTTTAAAACGGTATTTAGTAGTTTAACTTGTAACTTAATTGAAAATATTTGAGGTTTTTTTTAAATGAGCTTTAGTGCGAGTTAAAATTTTTTCACATCACCGTATCAGCCTGAATATAGGTCAACATGAAGCGATCAAAATATGTTTTCTGTTTGACTGTTTTAAACTGTATATTTTCACCTTTTTATTCGCAGCTGTTCATCCGATTTATACAAGGGTTAAAAGATAGTATTTGGCCCGAATTATTTTTACAACTCATAATTTTACGCAAAGAAATGTTTTCTTGTAGACACAAATTGACTGTTGCCATTACCATTTCCTGTTTATCACTGTTCCTCGAAAAATTCCAGCATTCTTGTAATTTTCAGTTTGATGTCACCTTTCACTTTCAATCAGAGAGACATCACTGTTTTCGCAAAAAGAAGACAAACAACTGCTTTATAAATTTCCAAGTGATGGCAACTACTTTACTGTGTTGTGGGTTGAACCTGGTGGTTCAACCAGATGTCTGTGACTTTCTGGTACTCTAGTCCAAGACTCTAACCGCTGAGCTACAGTGCTATTGAGTTTGTCTAGTGATGCTTTAAAGCCTAGAGTTCTTTTGATGCTGAGATTAGTTTAATTGAGAATTCCCATAAAACTTGTCAAAATGCTATTGTTTGAAATATGAAATCCAGAGATGCTTGAGTTTAAACAGTTTCCTAATGAAGCTGGAGTTATTTGCTCGCATACATGTTAGGATATCAACAGCACGAGTGAAACAATTAGGTATATTTTTGGTCTCTAAAATGTTCTCTATATCTCGTAGATACGAAAAATTGGAGGTGGAGGATTTGGTGAGTGATAACTTTGATAATACTTTACCAAACTGGTAGAGGTTTTGAACGTACAACACGGCGATTATAAATTCATGCACTTTTTCATGTCTTTAGGAGAGATATATGAAGGTTATGATCATGAAACTGAAGATAATGTTGCCATCAAGTTGGAGTCTGCATCGCAGACGAAGCAAGTGCTTAAAATGGAAGTTGCTGTGCTAAAGAAACTACAAGGTTTGATTGAAAGTTGTTTGTTCTATTTATGGTACACTCTTACAGGGTTCAAATTAGCGGCTCCCAATTCGCAATTTGCGAGTCGTTTTTGAACATTACGAATCGAAAATTTTATTTTTGGCATTTTCCGTGAGTCGGTTTTTAGCAGAATGCCTTGCTTTCAAACTTTTGTAGGTTTTTCCCATAAAAATGCCGAAATCCTTTATGAAATATCACGGAAATGGAAATTCTAAACTCGTGACCAGTGCTCGCAACCATCTCGCAACGACCGCCATTTTGTTTTCGACTTTTCGTAGACAGTGTTTCCACTTTTTCAAATCAAGACTTCCTTAAAATGTCCCAAATTTCCTTGAAAAAAAATTGCGAGTCGACTTTTCTTCACCAATTCGAACCCTGCTCTTATAAAGATTCGTAGATAAACTTTCTATTTCTCCTTCTGCAGGTTTTACTACTATCTGCAAGTTCCTTGGCTGTGGCAGAAATGACAATTATAATTACATAGTGATGTCACTCCAAGGGAGCAACTTGGCTCAACTGAGACGAGAGCAACCTCATGGAGTATTTACATCAAGTACTATGCTACGTTTGGCTTACCAAATCCTCCAGTCTATCGAAGCAATTCATGGAGCTGGTTTTCTCCACAGAGATATTAAACCTGTAAGAAACACCTCGCCCTCTTGAAAACATGTTAAAACATAGTCTAAGCTTTTATAACACTGGACATTTTTGGATATTTTTTCAGTCAAATTTTGCAATGGGCGATGGTGAATTAAATTCACACGTGTGTTACATGTTGGACTTTGGATTGTGTCGTCAGTATACAAAATCTAGTGGAGAAGTTAGACCAGTAAGTGGAAACACTACTTGTTTCTGTGAAAATACTTGTACTTGTTCTTGCTATTATTAAGCTCTGCTTGCAATATTGTGTATTCTAATATGTAGGCAAGAAGCAGCGCTGGTTTTCGTGGCACAGTCCGCTATGCTTCTATCAATGCACACAAAAATAAGGTTTGTTTTCTTCATCTACTGGTCTGAAAACTTCTGCAAGTGAATTGTTTGTGATGTTGCTTCTTTTCTTTCGCAGGAAATGGGTCGACATGATGATCTGTGGTCATTTTTCTACATGATGGCGGAATTTTCAAACGGCCATCTTCCGTGGAGAAAGATAAAGGAAAAGGTCTGATTTCATTGCTTTTAAAATGCTGCAAATGACAAACGAATTTAGCTAACACTTAGTTAGGCTCACGTGCGTAGATACTATGACCTTATTTTTGTAAGAGTGTTTGTTTTCTTTTCATTTCAGGAGAAAGTAGGCAAGATGAAGGAGAATTATGATCATTCGTTGCTGTTGAAACGCATGCCTAAAGAATTTCATGATATCTTGAACCATATAAAAAGTATTGGCTATAATGATAAGCCGAACTATCAGGTAAAACACTACACTAGCCACTTTTCACACATTTTGCTAAATGAACGTATTGTTAAAAATCTCAGACGAGGTAGTTCCACGTTGTATTGAAAATCTCGGGTTTTTTTCAGTTTATATATGAACAACTGGAGACAGCAATGGAACGAGAAGGAACAAGGGACAGTGACCCTTTTGACTGGGAGAAGATGTTGACTGACTTGTCAACCACTACGACCACCACAAGTACTGCAGCACTGCACTATCGCTCCACCCCTGAGAACAAGCACTCTGATGGTGTCTCACAAAATTCCAATGATAAGCATGAGAGAAAAAATCATGAGCATGTGCTAAAGCAGAATAAAATTAACAAGGTTGAAGGTAATTCACTTTCCTCATTTTTAAAGTCTGTTCATGCTTTGCATTGTGGTTTACTTGGGCAATTTTCTGAATCACTAATACTTAGTTTATTTCTTAAAGACCCTAATGCAGAAATCATATCAAAGGATTTAATTTTGGAATGCAATGAGGTTATCAAACCACGAAAGAAGGGCAGCGAAAAATCAAGCAAGAGTCAAGAGAACCCTCATTCATCTGCAAAGGTTTTCCTTTTGTACCCTCAAACATCTTTCCTTTCTTTTCTCATGTCCTGATTTGTTAATCTTTTTATTCCAGAACTCCAATTGCCATGGCAACAGTGGGGCAACCACGAAGGAGGTGGTAGAAGCAGTTGTCGTAAAGAGTGTGGATCACGGCCACGGAACGCACTCGAATGAAGTATCCTCTGCACAACATTTGGAACATGACATCGAAATTAAAGTAACATGTGAAGGAGAAGAAGTTGGTGTGGAAGACGTCAGGGATTGTGCAGACATGAATCATGTTGCAAATGATCAGGACTACCATGTTAGTATCGTTCCTCCTGTAGTGTTGTCAAACAAGGATGATGGCAATGCGAAGCCTGCATTGGTCGAGGAGTTAGTCGTTTATACGGAAGAGATGGCAATGTTTCATTGGCACGAGATCACAAGTCCGAGATACTCATTTAATGTACCTACCCAGGACCAACCCATTAGACCTGAGGAAGAGTTACTAGCAGCCCACCAGGAGGATATGTTTACTAATAAAGATGGCTTGAATGAGCAACATGATATAGAACAAACAGTGGAAGCACTGCCAGTGCAAAACAATATCCAAGGTCTGCTTGCGTTTTCCTATGATCTCAGTTCTATACCAGCAGCACCATGGGGTGATGAACCACTGGGGTGCAGTCCTCCTGCGGTATCCACCGCAGGAAGGGATATGCTGTGTATCCCCAAGCTTTCTGATTTGTTTGAAGCGGATGGAGAAGGAATGGTGATGACTGAAGATCGTGGGAATGAGAAAGAGCTTGATTACCGCTGGGGCTACTCGCATCATCAAGCTAGCTATGATCCTGGCTTTGGTGCCCCCATGTGTATGATGGATTACTATGGTGTTGATAGGGCTGATGGTGTGGATGCAGGGGGTGAGGAGCTCGTGCAAGAAGAGAATGCAGTGTTGAATATTTGGCGTGCTAACAGTACGGAGGTTGTAACTGATAATCAGGGTGTTGTGAAGAGTGATTACCACGATATGACATTAACAAACAAGAGTGCAAGCAACATGTGCCATTCTACCAGCTACCCTTACTATACGACAGGTGATAATACTGATAATGTTTTTACAAGCGGTGATATGGATAGCAATACACAGTTAGCAGGTAGAGAGCGTAGGTTGAGTTCTTTTGACACCACCGTGGTCCCTGATGATCGAGTATTGATGAATAGTGACATGTCCTGTCCACGTGATCGTGTACCATTGGTTCAAGTGATGGAACATCAAGAGACAGCTAACTCTACTCATGAACTGCGGGTGCCTGGTAGTAAGTTGCCAGTTGACGGCTCTTTGTTGACACCCGAATACGCTGCGACTACGACGTCTTCCGGTGATACGTCGCCGGCCATCCGAGAGTGTACGATTGAAAAACGTGTGACGAGTAGGGATAGTTTAGCTGGGGTGGCACCGGAATGGGAGGAGTCGCGTTCTTCATCTGATGATGCTGCTGCCGAACTAGAAAAGTTAGCCATTACTAATCTCTCATCTGCCTTCGGACAAACTCCGGTGATTAAGGATACCGACTCGGGAGAAGGAGGGAAGTCGAATGTGAGTTTGGTCTCGAAGTTTAAAAAAGATATCAAGGACAGTTTGCTGTTGCCTAGTTTTCAGTCTGTGCGGATATCTCAAGAGCCAATGAAGGAAGTAGCAGAGACCCAGCCGAATGAAAAGGAGGGCTTCCTGGGACCTAGCTCCCAGTCTGTCAAAGAACTTCAGGAGGTGTTGAGAAACGCTGCGCCAGTAAAGCGAGATAGTACGGAGGAAAGCCTCGTGCCGCCCAGCGTACACGCAGCCCCAGGGCTTCCGGTGATATTGGGAGATGGTCTGCATTCAAGGTGTAAGAAGTATGACGTCTTGAATGATCAGGAAGTATTCACCCAACGCATGGTTAGTCAAGAAAACCAAGAAAAACAACAGGACGAGATAAATGTACAAGAAAAGAATTACGAAAAATTGCAGCTAGGTTCCGTTGGAGGTACAATCACTGAACCGATGGAATTAAACCATGGAGTAAAAAAACAGCAGGACCAAGTAGAACCAGCTGATATGGAATTGCATTGCGGAATGCAACAAGGACGAAATGGTGATCTGCTTGGGCCGCCGGGGTTGAGTGGGGGGCAGGTGAATGGTGCAGGAACGTTCGAAGCATGTTCCGATGATGTTCCATTGGTAGCTGATTTGGCAGGACAAAAGCTTGAGGGTTGTATGAAGCAAGATGAGGAGAGAAAACAGGCCGAAGAAGGGGTGTGTCATCAGATGGAAGGATTCTTAAATGCCGAGCTGATTGAAAGAAAACAAAATACAGGAGGATTGGAACAGAAGAGGAACATAGACGACCGTGATGTATTTGAAGAGAGTGATCATGAAGAAGTTCTAAAGATAAGTGATGAGGAGGCAGCAGATAATAGACATATATTTATACTAGAAGAGAATAATGGTATGCAAGGATTTGAGTCGTGGCTGGACCATGCTCAAGATAAAAGTAGAATTAATAATGACATCAATGAAGATAAACTTCTTGTGGAATCAAAACCAGGAGATAATTTAGAACGTACAGAGAAAGAGGTAGATAATGAGGTAAAAGAGATGATTAATGGGGTACAAGCGAGGACACGCGTTGTGGAAGATATGCCAGTTGCTGGAGAAGGTACACAAAGCTTGAATAGAAACGATGATAGACTGGAGTTTCATCGACCTGACGAAGGGATGGGCGTCCTGGCGAGAGCTGAAGACGGTTCTGGTAAAGTAGAGCACGAAGCGAATAAAGTAGAACGCGATTATGGTGCACTAGAGCACAGTTCTGTTGAAAAAGAACACGTTTCGTCTGAACACGATTCTGATAAAGAAGAACACGGGATTGTGAAAATAGAGCACGTTTCTGTTGAATTGGAGCACAGTATTGTTGGAAAAGAAAACGTTTCTGCTGGAATAGAGCATAAGTACGTTGAGATTGTTTTGGAGAATCAGCAAGTATCCAGCCCTGGTGCTTCAAACAGTGGAGAGAGCGAGGCGGATGCGAATGGTTCTAACAAGAATCAAAGTGGCAGTGATACAACGAAATCTTTCCCAGAAAACTCTTTGAATGAAGAGTTCAACTCCATGAATAACACAGAAAAACACGAAAAAGCCATTACTTCGGATGGAGTCTCGGTGAATGTTGAGAATAAACGTTTCGTGAAACGTAGAGCTTCTTTCTCAGATAGCGCTCTGAGGAACATTGAGGATGAACGAGGAGCAGATGGGGAGGATAAGGTGGTAGAAAAAGATATTTGGAGTGAAGTGAATCAACCTAAACCACCACTCAAGGGAAGCTCGAAAGGCGTTGTCAATGCAAGGTTAGTTCGGAAAACGATGGATTTTAACCTGTGCCACGTAGCTCAGAGCTTAGAGCGTTGGAATAAAAAACCAGAGACCACTGGTTTCGCCATGACTGGCGAAAAATACAAACTTTGGTTTATTAACGTACATATTTCATATTTCAGGTTACGTCGTTTCAAGCCTTGTCGTCCTAAGAGTAAGTGCTCCCAGTTGACTTCAGACAGCGATACTCCTGTCACAATATAACGCAACTCACGTACGTATAACCAGAGGTAAGAACGAAAGCAATTTAAAGAAAAGATATCGCCTTGTTTAGCAACTTGTCTTTCACACAACACCGTTAACAACATCACTTCGCGATACTTTTTATCTTTTGAATTGTTTTCCCTCTTATATCATCATTATATAATTTTATTACAAGTATTTTACCAAGTGTGCTGGCCATACGTTTAAATTTATATATTACTATTATAATATATTATAAGCAAGCATTCGTTATAATTTAGGTGTACTGTAGTTCAAACACTTTGCTTTGAATGTTTGAGGCGCTAAGAGAATATTTGGCAACTATTTCTTGTTCACAAGAATAGAACAACATTTTCAGAGTCCACTGGCCATTTTCAGTGACGCTTTAGGTGTAGGTTTTATTGAATTTCTTTACCAAAAACGATTAATACCTATTGCTATTTGCAGATAAATAACCGATCTTTACTTTTACAAAGGAGTTTGACGAATAGACTTTATTTCTAACCCGCAGGGGAACCACGGCGTACTGAAGTGGTTTTAGGGCGTGACGCACCCTCGGACCCCAGTCAAAGCGACTGATTTGAGTTTGCTTTTCAATACGACGTAACACAACATGACGAAAGACTACAGTAAGACAGCTCCTCGATATATGACAAAACCAAATCGTACAACAGCGGTTCAGCATCATCTTGAGCTTCATGAAAACAGGTGGTTTTAAAATTTGGTTTTTGCTTATAGTGAGACAGCTAGGGTGCGTTCAGCAATTGCCAAACAATCGCCCATTTTGGTGAGTAGTATTTTTGGCAACAGATTGTGAACGTGCACAAACATAACATTACCGACATAACATATAGGACGAAACGAGACATGTCATGAACGACGACTGAACGACTGAACAAGATGGGAATTCGGGACAAAAGCAAGCATACTAGCAAATTCAACTGCAAAAAGATTGTTTACAGTAATTGTACTATATTTGAAGTTGAAAAATGTACAATGTACAAACCGAGACTGCACGAAAGGGACGAAACTTAACTGAACTGACGTTTTTTCAATAGGGTGAGCCACACGCGACAAGCGTACGACAAATTTGCACAGCAACAACATAAACAGTAGCTTCAGCTTTCGTAACAACTCAGTAGTCAATCAAAACAAAAACAGCGACGTACCATTAGAAACTCCAGTGTAATGATGACAACACGTCAACTACACTGACTCAACTGAACGACTGTATCAAAAAATGCAACAATAAACATAGGTTATTTGAACGTTAGTTTTGCCGATACGCGGCAGATTTTTATGCTTGCTTACGCTAGTAAGTAAACAAGGTATTAGCCACAACAACGACATCGTAGACAACAACACCCAAATAAAATACGTCTAGGACAACATCGACGACTTATACATCTATATAACGTAAGAAATTACCATCTTGTGTCGTCATTTAAATCCAAAAAACGCCTTCATGAAATCTCTGTGATTGGTTAGTGTATTCTTGATTGAGAAGTGAATGCTTGACAATAAATTTCGAAAATGGCCAGTGAGAATATCATTTTGTCAAAAAAAACCCCGACATTTGTCAAATCATTATACAGACTCACAATTTTTTACAATTTCAAATAAATGAAATGAGTTTGGTAGACTTTAAGCGGGGCGTATCAGTTTGCTTTAGTAGATGTGCTACAGTCAGAAATAGTATTGAAATGGAATGCAGAAAAAAGGACTTTAGAATTAATTTAAGTTTAGTGTTTGCTCTATTTTTGTAAATTAGAAATGTGTGGAATAAAAATGCAGTGAAATATGAAATTATTTTTTCCTTGAAGCAATTTTACTAAAAGAATATTGGCGAAACTTTTGGAATTCTGTTCTTGTGATATTTCCAAACCCACGCGCAGTTCGAGTCCCTTGCATTGCGCAAAGTTTCATGTTCAATGACTTCATCCACTGTTAGCTAAGTGAGCTATCTAATATATTAAAACGGAAAAGAGTCAGAGAGCAGACACAAGTTAGTTTCTTGAGTATCCATTTATTATATTTACAAGTCTACAATTATCTTTCTATACACTTATAGTGGCTCTTACTTTCAGCGTTGTTACAACGCAGCTAAATCGAGTCTCAGTTGTCTTAAGAGATCTTTACTGTCCCAATGTTCAGGAAATGCTTGCAACGATTTATTGACTGCCGAAAAACTGCTTTGTAGATCTCCAACCTTAAAGCAGATACATTGATTAGATATCACGAGATCCAGATGGGAATATATTTGAACGTAGTTTCCAAATGTTTGTACTTACGTTCTGTGACAATAATGCATAGTTGAAGTTAGGTTCATACATCAAGGATGCAAGATTTTGTGCGGTTTGAAAAAATACCCTAGCCTGCGAAGAAACACGTAAAATACAAGAGACATGCATGTCATGAAATTTTAAGGTGAACAGTGATGTTTTATCATTGGGTTTTGCCTTTGGAAATTCTGCTATGATTAGACAAGTTACCCTGAACAACGATTGTACCTGCTCTAGGTTTCCTTTCCTAAACTCCAGCACTCCGAGGTTATTGTAAGACTCCGCATGGTTATTATCAGCTGCTAAGGCAAGACGAAAACATTGATAGGACATTGCCAAGTCTCCAACACGCTGAAGAAATGAAAAACAAAATTCATGAGTATTTTTAATAGCTTAGAAATACCCCAGCATACATTATAACTGCAGTGGCCGATTAACTAATTTTGCTCAAGCTGTATATTTAGTCCATTCATGATACGCAAAGAGAATTCCCTGCGTTTCCAGTGCCCTCCGCCTTACTGGAGGGCAGGGGGACTCTGGAAACGAAACTGGGAAACTGTCAAATTCATCCCGAGGACGTAATTGTTTCAGTCAGGGATTGACAATTTCATCCAACATGGCGGTGATGACGTCACGTGTTATATGGATGTCCAGAATCCTGTAGCTTCATCACCTACCAGTGCAACTTGACCAATATTGTACCAGACATCAGCCATATTTTCATCAGTAGCGAGACTCAGAGCCCGTTCAAAACAGCTCAACGCCATATCATATTGCTGAGCGTAAAAACAACACAAGCCAAGATTATTGAACAGTTCTGTGTTGTACACACCCATTTGGAGAAGACGTCTGCAAAATACGACCAAAATTGACTCCCCGTTTCCAGATACTATAGCTAGGCCAAGCTCAGCTTTTTGAATATCACCTGAAGTATCGGAGAGCTATCTCCGGCTGATCTGTGTAGAAATGTTGCGTTGCAACGCAAGCAATAGCCTCCACATGGGTGTTATCAAAATGTAGAACATCTTTATAAACTTCAACTGCATCCGACATGTTGTTCAAGGCCTTAAAAATTACAAGTAAACAGCTAGAGTGACTACAACTAGGAGAACTTCCACCTTTTCACCGTTTAATACCTCGTGAATCCGTGCAATCCCCGTGAGCAGGGACGTTTCACCCGCAAACTTCTCAATACCCTAATACACGCCAAAAAAACGAGTTTCACCCTTGATAATTGTTCTTGATTTTGTTACATAGAAACGGTCTTTTACCTAAGCTTAATTATTAGTAAAAATTATAATAGCAAACTTAATGTTACCTTCTTTAAAACTTCAATAGCCGTAAGAGGTTGATCTAGACGAACGTATACTTTAGCAAGATATAAGTAAGTATCCACCATTTCTTGGTCACGAAGTGAAGACTTTAGTTGCTTTTCTGCATCACGAAACATTCCCAACCTAGGCAAGAAGTACTTGAATAAGCACTACGACATACCACAGGTTTTCTTCACCTACTCTAGTTACCTCCTGTATTGCAAGTAGCCGTTTTCCAATGGCAATGGTGTTACCTGTAGTAGCATTTTGCTAACTGCACCTTCCACCACCAGTCTTTAAAATTGCAAGATTCTGTTGCCCGTGCTGCAAGTTCTAAAGCCTGAAAATTAAAGCTTGCGTAGTGATTCAACACATCAAACAGTAGAATAGATATATTTTTATATTTTTCTTGGAGAGTAAAGTCAAGTGTTCTTACGTTTCGAATGTCATTTTCTTGGTGGAATATGTATTCGAAAAGTGACTGAAAATGTATTCAAAATAGTTATAACAGGTTTAAATTACAACATGTACATAGACAATTCTGGCTCTACATTCGATGTACCTTTGCTAAGTTTTGCCTTTGTGCATACTTGGCTAAATTTAATTTTGGAACATTGATAAACGGTCCATCAGGTTGAGATAACATTGATGCCTGAAAAAATTCAGGTGTGACTACAGACAACTATGATAAATACTACTGCCAGCAATTGAATATGAATGAATTTTGGCAAAACTTGATGCCAATTTGTTTGAAAAAGGTTTTGTTGTAGAAATCTAGATTCAAAGATCAACATACAGTTCCCAAGCGAACATAACGACCAGAAGCACTTGTAACAGGTCTGCAGGTTAAGAAAGAAGTGAAGAATTGATCAAGACTAGTTTAAGCTAGATTGTCACAGAGTAATCTAAGGTACTTCTAACATATCTCCTCACCTAGCTGTCGCAGCTGTTCTTGAAGAACGAAGTGCTTGCTCCATAGTACCCGGACGTGCACTTTGGGTACCAGGACGAACAAAACCACTGAGAGGTCGACCTGATTGAGAGATTGGTCGAACTCCTGGAGTAGGGGCACCTATTCCTGTTCCTGGTTTTTTCAATGACGTCCCAGGCCCTAGAACATATGGCTTGATATCATGTCAACGTACAGTACATATCAACAATCATGATCCCTTCTTGATAAGTGAATTCATAATGATAATTATTGTGACATCTTTTGTTGTTAAAAACTAACTTGGTAGCTGCGCCATGGAATTGTCATCCATGAGGGCTTCAGCTATGCCCTCTTCATCAACTTCAATTTCATCAACATAAACTTGCTCGGTCAACGCTCGTGTTTTTAAACACCACGCGGCCTGGTGAATAAACACAGGAAACCTCTAACACTAGTCATCAAAGGCCATTCCACAAGCAAGTATGTTAAACAACAAGCAGGAATATTATATCTCTCTCTGCAGACTATTCAACATAGAACTGAGGACAGTGCACTTCCCGAGTAAAATCATGGGGTGTAAGTCGGAATATCTCCTATTACTCCTATTCAAAATTGCTAATAGTGTAACAGACTGGTCTACTAGATAGTTCAGGGGAGTGATGCAAGGTATGACTGCCCATAGCAACCGATTTGTTGATATTTGACAACTAAAGTTTTACAAAGCATAAAATATAATTGGTTTTTACTTGATCGTACGGATTCTTCTTTAATAACTGCGTGCATATTTCTGAGCATTTTTCAAACTTCCTCCTTCGGAAGAAACTAAGTGCTAAAAACAACGGATCCATAGTCATTTCCACGAAGTTTTTCAAACAAAAAAGCAACAAAGAACGAAGAAATTTGAAAGGTAGTTGTAATACTTCATGTAACCGAAGCAAACGCATGCACATCGTTTCCTTATTTGGTAATAACCAACATGGCGGATGAATTGACTTATTATGAGCTTTTAGGAGTAGAAAAAAGTGCTTCGGAAAAAGAGGTGTTTTTACGCTGTATTTTGTAAAATCTAAACACTAAAGTAGCCAACGTTTATTCCCTTTGCTTGTGTGTCTCTTGCTACTTTTTAAGTGGTCAATTGTGTGTTTTAGATTGCAAAAGCGTACAGGAAAAAAGCGTTGAAATGTCATCCAGATAAAAATCCTGATGATCCAAACGCAGATGTATTTGGGTAGATTTACTTTTGCAGGGTAGCTTTAGCGGTTTTAAATGTTCTATATAATAATTTACACGTTTTTTGACAGCGGATTTATTTCATAAATTGAGCAAGGCCTTTGAAGTTATCGGCAACCCAAAAGCGAAGGTTAGGTCAGGTCAACTGTGATAGTTTACGTCTAAAAAATAGTTTATCTTGATTAATTGTATTTAATGGCAATGCTGCACTGCTAAACTCAAATTCTTTGCCACTTGGCTTTTCATCGAGTCGTCCTAACAATCGCAGGTTTAAATTTTTGTTTGATGGGTTCTACTAGGAGGCATATGATGCAACTTTGAAAGCGAAAGAGCGTGCCAGGTTGCGTGTTCAAGCTTTGGACAGCAAACGAAAGAAATTTAAAGAAGGTTGGTGTACATACTATCGGAGTACTAAAGAACACTGTTCTTTGAAATGACATCCTTTTCGCTCAACAAATCTTTTTGCCTATTGGGCTTCATTTTTATCATGATTTCAATTGTGAAAGTTAGCTTGATGCTTTTCAGACTTGGAGCAGAGAGAAAAAACCTCTCAAGATGAATTTGTCAAAGATGAGGTTTTGGTGAAAAATTTGGAGACTGAAGTACGTTCTTCTCCTCATCTTTAATTAATAAATATATTTTCAGCCCATGTTTTACTGCAATTTTTTTGCTGTAGATTGAACGTCTCAGAGAAGAAGGATTAAAAATGTTACAAAAAGAACAAGAATTAATGAAACAACAAATTGAAGAACAACGAAAAAAGACGGAAACATTGCGAACAAAAGATGACTCACATATTACACCAAAACTAAAGGTAAGCTTTACTGTAGTAATTCTTTGTGTGAGATAAGTAATTTCAGTCTGACTCTGTCATTTCATTAAATTTTGTTGTTCTAGATTCGATGGAAGTGTCAAAAAAATAGTGCAACAAATGGTGGATACTCGACAGAACTACTGAACTCAATGTTTAGAAAGGTTTTTCATGAATTAGAAATATAAAACTTTGTTTGTTGAGAACTGAGTTCAAATGTAAAACTTTACAACTCATTTAAACTGGTCAATTTTGAAGTAAATTGAGGTATTTTGGTACAACTTGTGAATGTTTCATAATTATCAAATGTTTGTTGCAGTATGGTGAAATTGAAAATCTTGTGGTCTCCTCAAAAAAGGGTGGCACTGCAATAATTGAATATAAAGATTCTAAATCTGCTGTAAGTTCTATGCTGAAATCAACAACTTTTCCGTCCATGCGACATCAGGACAGAGAGTCTAGCAAGTCACCAAGCTTCTCTCATTGCCTCAATCATTCATTTTATCAGGAAATGGCAGTGGAAAACGAGAGAGGTAATCCAGCGAACCCCCTGAAAATCACGTGGTTACAAAGACCTCGTTTTAAATCTGAGCGTCAAACACTCGAAAGTTCATCAGCAGATATATCTGCACAGGTACGTATAGTAGCAACCCAAATTTCATTTCTGTCATTCTTGATTTGATTTCTTTAATAGCACATTCACTGCCATGTCTGCATCATCTCTTCATTCAGGATAACTTAGCAAGAGAAAGAGACTTTGAAACATTGGTCATGAGAAAATTACGTCAAGCTGAGGAAAGAAAGAGACTTTGTGAAGAACTTGCTAAAGAAGATGCAAGCTGAGCAATTGTTGCCAGTAACTGCTAGTTGTGAAGATGACCAAGAGCAAGTGGTCAATACAATGTATCCACTATCAAACAGGTAAGTAAGTGGCAGTGGCAAGGCAATTGAAGGTACAGTTTGCAAGTTGTTGGAGGAAGCTGTTAAGAAAAAGTGGACAATTTATCACAATATTTTAAACACATAAATATTGTACCTGTCATATGAGTTCCAGTAATAATTGCATTTTATTGTATTAAATTATTCAGACATGTTAGGACTACATATCAGGGAACATTGTGCTTTTACACATACAATAATGAGCCATCTCTTATAATGACAAATAAATACTACTCCTTGATTCGATTTTCACCACACAGAACTGGTATTCATCAGTATTCTATGATGTTCCAATTAGCTCGAGACAGTACTCTTAACCTGATTAGTTTCACTATCTTTGTAGCATGTCCAAATGCATGTCTGTCCGACCCCAGTCATGCTAACCAGATGGTATCCTTGTGTCTCAAGCTTATTTAGAATTATCCTTGGGGGGTGTGGAGACCGATATTCTTTGCTGGAAGATGAATAACTATCACTTAATTACTAAAGTATGAGACTTCTAAGATGATTTTAATACATACAAATTATTTCCAAATTCTACGATAAGTTTTGCACCCAAGAGTTCCATCAAAGCTGGGTCTGACCATTCATCACCAACTACTGTTGGTCCACATTCCTTGAGTTTTATATGGAAGATTTTATAAAAAAATATTATATGGTAAATAAAATATGAAATATAATTTATGTGTAAACAATACAACATACCAATCTGATTAATGTAGAGATCAAAACATAAGGCATCTTAGTTGTCACTATGAGTTGAATGGTAGCCAAGTGCTCATAATAAAAGTGACCCACAGCAGATAGCTGTTTACATAAAGTAATGCAAATACTTTATGATGCCGCTGTACATTGTATCTACTACGGTATCTGCTTATCGCGGGCGCAGTACCAACACTGACCTCCAAACAACATCTGGATTATATCACATTTCTGGGCTAGTATTTTCACCAAAAAGTTTGGGGTACTGTTTAGAAAGTGGAGCAGTTTAAATAATAAAAAACGATGTTGTTTTTATACTAAAATAACATAAGAAGCTTAGCGTGAAAATATGAAAGTCATCTCAACTTAAAACCACTCAAGGTTAATTTGGAAGGTTATTTAAGGTCAATGCGTGTCCATGCGCGTAGGATGCAGTGGTAGCCCGTTAGTAAAACCACATTATATTGCCTCCAATCTAACACTCGCCCTAAGGACACATGCTTGGGAGTTTATTGAGAAGCGAAATCGTTCGTTTCGATCTCAGTAACAGTCCATCGCATCAAACAAAAGGACCTTTGTGACGACATTATGCACAGTAGAGAATTTCGTTAAAGTGATGACGGATTGGGATTAACACTATCGAATTTAAGACTTTCATTTTTCCATCATTTCCTATTTGCGGTGCAAAGGTCTGTACTATGTTCTCCTAAATAGAAATAGTAAAACAGTGAAGTCTAAAAAATCGTTAGGCGACTGCGATGTATCACATAATGTGTACGTAACATTCTTGCGCTATCCGCGTTATCCGCAGGCGAGCCGTGTTCCGCAATACGAAATTGCGAAACCAGTTGAACTCTAAGGTCGCGATCGTGTCCATTCGTGCCAGGCAAAACAACAAGAAGTGCTTTAAATTTTTAATATTTCCACAATGTGTGTGGCTGAGACTTTGTGTTTCTTTAGGATGGGGTCAAGTACTAACGCTGGTCAGTGTGAAAATGCTTTGTGGGACGCGATGGCGGAGAATCTTGCGGAGAAATAAACAAATTTTGAAAATGGACTCTTCAGGGAATCTACTTTCGACCTTGAAACGTTGTTTTTTTATCGGTTTGGGTCTAGGGACTGGCCTTGCAGCTGCTGCTTATGTGCTAAATAGACTTTCTGACCAAAATGACAATCGTGAACTCGTGCTAGCTTTGAATGAAGTCACGAACGAAATAAAAACGTTGCGAGTTTCAGTGGTTCACCATTTTGAAAGAACCGCGTCGCCGTTCTCAAACGAGCAAGCTTTGGGCAGTGAAGGACGTTTTAAACGTAGTAAAATCAAGTGTGAAGTTGTAGAAGAAGCTGAAGCATTGCCGAAAGATTATAGCAGTTCAGATGATGATTTCTTTGACCTAGTAGACGAGGAAGAACAACTGGAGAACAACGATGAAAACAGGTAGTGTTTTTAAACGACTCCAGTTCGGGAGGGTTTTGGTATTGAGAAAATGTCAGTTGTCTATTCATTACTAAGCTATGAAGAGCAAGAGTTCCCCCCTGACAAATAAAAATGTCTGGTGTTAGACAGAATAAAATATGCAAGTAGGATGTCTCTAAAATGTCTTGCCAACAAACTAAAGTGCCTGGATACAAGGCTGGGGAAATGCAGTTCAATGAGTTAATCGTTATTCTTTAGCCTTCAAGATAGCAATAGATTGAAACTGGAAGAGTTGCTCCAGAAATGTGATGAACTTTATGTGAATAACACAATCTCAGACAATGAAAAAGAAATTGGAATTTTAGAAGACATTGTAGAAAGAGTAAGTTGTGGACATATCGGATATCCTAACCTTGTTCAACTTTACCAAATTCAAATTTGTGTCTGTAACATGAACAGACAAACACGTGCATGTGTATTCACTGAGGTACATTCTATGGTAATTTGGGTTAATAGTGATCATTATCTTGCAGACTCCAGATAATATAGAAGTGCTATGGAGGTGCGCTCGTGCTTATAAATCTAAATCTGAGTTTGATGGTGAAAGTAAAGCCAAGAGCAAAGCGTCTCTATTGAAAGGTTGATAAAGATAAAAACATTTTCATCATAAACCCA
This sequence comes from Phenganax marumi, assembly GCA_025400095.1. Lineage (NCBI taxonomy): Eukaryota > Metazoa > Cnidaria > Anthozoa > Malacalcyonacea > Clavulariidae > Phenganax > Phenganax marumi. The sequence goes on from JAODVM010205468.1 coordinate 21,994, forward strand.
GGACTCTTGCATTGTGTAGAACAGTAAAAATGTTGACTTGTTATGTATACAAGACTTTAAAATATTTCAGGTCTGGAGTACGTTGATAAAGCAGTAAATCTGGAGGATGCTGAAAACCACGCGCCAGCTAATAAATGGTGTGTATATGACTCAAAAGGAGACCAAACTTCAAGCTTTGGCAGCAATTGTTGTGGTGTCACATCATCAATAGTTAAAAATTTCATATTTGTGATGAATTTTTCCACCTAGGTGTGCTATTATACTAGGAATGGTTTGTGTAGAAGCACCTATTAAGGACCAGATCACCTATGCACATAGACTTAAAGTAAGTGCCATAAAAACTATGCATTGCACAACCTCTTATGCTCACCTAATAAACATGATGCAGGGTTCGAATTAGCGGCTCGCAATTCGCAATTTGCGAGTCGTTTTTGACCATTTACGAATCGAGAATTTTATTTTTGGCATTTTTTCGTGAGTCGGATTTTAGTAGAATGCATTGCTCTCAATTTCTCAAACGTTTGCAGGTTTTTCTTCCCTTAAAAACTCCGAAAGCCCTCATGAAATATCACGGAAATGGAAATTCTAAACTCGTGACCAGTGCTCGCGACGGCCACCATTTTGTTTTCGACTCTTCGTCATGCTTTTCGTGGACAGTGTTTCCACTTTTTCAAATCAAGACTTCCTTAAAAATTTCCCAAATTTCCTTGAAAAAAAATTGCGAGTCAACTTTTCTTCACCGATTCGAACCCTGTGATGTTTTTGTATACAAATATACTAACTGCCCCCAGTAAACTGAGAAACAGTGAAATATTTACTGTTCTTGAATCACTCATGAATGTGTCGGGAGACCAACTGTTTGTACTTTTGGTGTACAACAAAAAGAAAGCCAAGCAACTGCAATTGTTTAACTGTTCGTCACATCACCAGTAAAAAGGTCATTCGTTCAAATTTGCAGTTGCTTTTAAGTCCATCTTGTTCTCCATGAGTTGGACAAGTGGTTGACGTAGTTTACTGGGAACAGTAATATTCACTAGCCCTAGCTTTGCTATGTAAGAAACTGTTGTTCTTTTCTATAGAAACATCTCACAAAAGCAATTGAATTAGATCCACAAGATTCAACCAGTTATCATTCATTGGGCAGATGGTGTTTTGGGGTGAGCTCATTTGAAGTGTTGAACAATTGAAAGGAGGTTGTAGGTATTAAAAGTGGAAGCACATGCTGATTCCTCTGATCTCTATATCTATTTCCAGGTAGCTGAATTGTCTTGGTTGCAACGTCAGGCAGCTGCAGCATTTTTTGGCGAGCCTCTCACATCATCAATGGAGGAAGCTTTGTTTAATTTTGAACAGGTGAGGGATCATGACTGTATCTTGACAGTTTTGTTAAGTTGGGTTTTTGCTACATTTGAGCGTTACTTTTTGTTACAGTTGGGTTTTGTTACATTATGCTGCCTTCAACTTTAGTCCATGTTTGTCCTTCACCATTCACTACTACTACTCATATACCAACTGTGCATAACAGAGACAGTATAAAATCCAGTACATTTCTCTTGCAATAGATCAAATAATTAAATCACTTTCTTAGTTCTTTGTTTTTAGAGTGAGAGGCTTATTCCTGGTGAATCTAAGACAAATATGCTTTACATAGCAAAGGTGCGGACATCATGTGTTGAAATAATAAAAAATTGATGCAATTATTTTGAAAAAAAATATGTGGTATTTTTTTTCCAGTGTTACCAAAATCTTGGTGATAAAGAGAAGGCAAAAGATTGGCTGACAAAAGCCCTAGAGTTGCCTGTCAAGGATTTTCAGGTGTGATTTGTTGCTTTTCATGGTAAACTAGCTGCTCTCTGAAAAGTTTGATGGTTGTGTCACACATCTGACAGGGTTCGCATCGGTGAAGAAAAGTCGACTCGCAATTTTTTTTCAAGGAAATTTGGGACATTTTAAGGAAGTCTCGATTTGAAAAAGTGGAAACACTGTCTACGAAAAGTCGAAAACAAAATGGCGGCCGTTGCGAGATGGTTGCGAGCACTGGTCACGAGTTTAGAATTTCCATTTCCGTGATATTTCATAAGGGATTTCAGCGTTTTTATGGGAAAAAAACCTACAAAAGTTTGAAAGCAATGCATTCTGCTAAAAACCGACTCACGAAAAAATGCCAAAAATAAAATTTTCGATTCGTAATGTTTAAAAACGACTCGCAAATTGCGAATTGCGAGCCGCTAATTTGAACCCTGTAGATGGTTTACATATAGTTACTTTGCAGCATAAGCTGAATTGCATAACTATTTATGATGCTTTTTCTTATGTATATGAATATATATTACCTTAGACTGTCTGTTTTTACAACAATCAATTTTTACTTTCCCAATGTGTTTTAATCCTAGCCCACCCTGACAACTTTTTCTGTAAGGGGAAACCGGAGTACTCAGGGAAAACCTACGACTTTCACATGAGAAAGTTAATTTCAAGCTGAGAATTGAACCTGCAACCTCAGTGGTGAAATTAAGGCGCAAGTCCTAGCGATTGCACCACCGAAGACCCACAATAATAAACACCATATAAGACCATAGGGTAACAGATAAATTGGTAAATTTTGCATGCAATGTTTTCCTGCTAAGGTGGTGCAAAAAATATCAGCATGGTTAACAAATCAAAGTTACCATATGTAGTTTAGAGTAAGCACAAAAAACTACCATAATTCTTTAAAAGTTAAACTAACATACTTTTTGCTCGCTATCAATTTCTCCTTGGACTTTTTTCTTTGGTATTGCATTGGCTGGACTTTCATTTGAAGTCTTTCTGTTGTTCCTAAACCCAAATTTGATAGCTTGGTCAGATAGTGCCAATGACTATACTTGTTAGGGCAAAGACTCTCGCGTCTTGATTAAATTATCTGGGAAGGTCTCTTATGAAGAGTGTATTAGTTTGCTATTTTTCTTGGACTCAAACCACACATTTCCACAAACCTAGGCATTATAATAGGGGTAACTTAGACTGGCTTATAATTCCTATTATATATATATACTTTACCCTTTCAGCAGCAGAAGTCTTATATCTTGACGAACAATATTGTCTTGCATTATTAATAAGAGTATTACATGAGTAACGAACATAGGAAATTGCTACTCAACAAGTTTATATGGAAAGGTTGCAACTATTAACTTTTGAATGCTAGAATCATATTAAACAATGTACAAACTACAAAGTCAATCTGCAGTATGCAATATTATGTTGTAGTGTGCTATACTAGATTACTATCAATACCTTTTGTCAACTTTTTGACTTGACATATCTGCATTAGATAAAGGATTTCATTCACTTTTCACTTGCATGCTTTTTACTGCAGACACTATTCTTCTGTCCAAGCAAAACAGCTCACGAACTTGTAGCGTTCTACACACTGAGCTATATAGCTATAGCTACTATAGCTCAGTGGTTCTACACCACCACAAACTTGCAAAACTATCGACGCGTTTACGCCAATTTACCCGCCATAATAACGGTTAAAACTGTCCTTTTTTTCTCCATTCTCTACCTTCTGCAACGTGGTCTGTTCTTTCGTAGAAAACAGGCTAAAAATAAGCAAAGGTTTTCAAACTTAAACGAGAAATATTGAATATATTTTTATTTTTTGTTTTAAAGTTTTAAAAATCGCCGTTTCCAGTCCCCGCGACGGAGAGACAGCGTAACACTGACCTCTAAGTAACTGGATAAATTAGTAGTTCACGGGTGAACGTCACAGCTGCATGGAAGTGAGGCTGAAGAGTCAAAAACTTTATAATCAATTCCTACTTTGTTTGACCCGTAAGCCTCACTTCCACGTAGCTGTGACATCATTTTCAAGCCCAAAAGAGTCCATTATCCTTGACGTTCGTCAAGGTAAAGCTCATGCACCAAATCGGTTCACGAAATCCTTTACCTGAGAAAATGACAATACACTCTAGTACATGACGCTCTCGTCTGTTCTATGCTGTTTAAAGCTGAACAGTTTCAGGGGGGGGAGCTCTTGCAAGCTAACAGGTCAACCAAAATATAATTCAAATTGCATGCAGAAATATGAATATATTCTATTGCAAAAATAAAACTCTCAAATCTGAAATTTAACAGTGGCCCCAGCTAGTTTTGCTCCATAAAAACCCCTCCAATAGTAAGTATCGCAGCCAGAATCCTTGAACTGAATATATCGGACACCAGCCGGATAATTTGTAAATGTGTGTTCGAGTTTGTCCCATTTGTGTCTTCCCGCTGGCAGTTCAACAGCAAATTTCCGTTCACACTCCGGCATATCGTTTCGTTTTCCATCCAACAGAGTAACTTCCAAGGTATATTTCACACCACAATCATATCGATTATTGAACCTAAAAATAAATTCAGAATACTTTGTATTCAAATAGATAATATGGCATTAAATGAGAGAACAAGTTCGTAGCAGTTACACTCAGCCATCTAGTACTAAGATTCAAGAATTCAACACAAACTAACCATTCACAGACATATATTGGTAACTTGCACTCATCCATAACATACTCCGACACTCCTTCCGCCATAAGATCAATAAGCTGGCATCTTGTCATCTTTCCGTGCGAGGTTGCAATACAACCTAGATCTGAAAAATAACAACAAGGAAAACAATAGTATAGTGTTAATGGGAACTGGAGAAACTCTTACCACACAATAAAGATCTATACAGAAGAGTGAAGTGACTCAGAGTCACTTGAGTCAGAACCTTTGAAACTTTGTGCCCGTGCATATCACATTATGCCATATATTACTCTGGCCAGTCAATTGCTTTTGCTAGCCGATAGACACACAGAACTGGCTGCTCCGCCACTACTCTGGCCAGTGAACTGAAAATGTGCACGCATTGACTGCTAAGCAACCATTCTGTATAGATCTTTATTCAGTTCTCATACAGCACAGAACTGCCTTCATGAGACATGCACAGCTGTGACAAACAGGCTCTTACTAGTTAGTGAATGAACTTTGTCGTTGCACCCACCTCCATTAGGTACAGGCCCACACCCCACAGGTGGGTACTCCAACTGCACCCCATTTCCTTCTATTTCAATTACTTCCCACGGCACAAACAGTGCATACCACTGGTCCTGCGTGAGATTGCCATAGCCGTGCCACGGAGAAATCTCTGCAGTCTTCAACTCCAAAATATTTGGAAAAGCATCAGCCCAATTTGGATTTTTGATCAGATTTCTAGAATAGGGATTCCGGTAATAATACTCTTTCCAATTCTCTGGCTCATAATTTTTCATGTACTTCTTTACGTAACGTCGAGTTCTTTCGCATTTCAACCGCCATGTCGTGTTATCATCGCTAATTTCTTTCCAGAATCGGCAAACGAGAACGCAGTTTTTGACAAGATCGTCAGCAGGAACGAACGAAAATATATGACAAGAAACTTCAAACGGAAATCTTCCTGTGATGTCTACAAGCTCCGTCGACATCTCTGTTGATTCACTCAGGTAAACTTACAACATATCAGCTTATATAAACAGTAGAACAGGCGTTTTATTTTTCTGCAAATGTATGTTGCAAATTTTCACCTTTGGGGAATAAGTATTCTGTTCACGTCCACATCGTACTCACATGACGCACACTCCCCCCCGGGACTGTCTGGCAGACACCAACCCCTTACCCACCCACAGCATACCAGTGGGAATCAGGTGCCGTGGCTCTTTCCCTCATTCTGCAACAAATTTTCTAAGTGAATTTGTTTTAGTCAATTCACGTAATATGAACCTTCTTACATGAAAGTTAACCACTATCAGTCTAAAATAGAATCTCACCTTAGAATGAGAAGCAACATTTTCAACATTAGACAGATTAGAGCTGCCTTGGCAATAAACATAGTAAAATTAATATTAAGGGGAGGTTTCAAGGACAAACTTCACACTGTTTTATCATGCAATGTCACGAATATCAACAGGAAAACTATTTGCAAAAGTGTTATTACGGTATGATTTAGACCACTATTTTGAATCATTGATGATTGATAAAATACTTGCGATGGATATTATTATTGATAAAATGTTTATGATGAACATATGAATTGCAGGTACTAAAATATATGTACATTGTTATGATTATGTTCACTTCATCTTCTGTACCCATTCTCTAAGTTGTTAATATAGAAGCTTGTGCTATCAGAACAATATGCAATACCATTGCCACTCTTCGACTATGTCAACGCAGGGCCCCGATTTTGAGGCCTCACTCTACTTGCGTTATCTCAACTCATTTCCAAATCACAAATTCTAATGACATTTTACATCATTTCACACCCCCACCTTATCAAGGCTTTCCTTAAACATCGAAATTCTTCACACAAGTCCCCAATTAGGACTTGTTTTCTTTCCTACAATAAAAACAAAACCAACTTATTTTAAACCACTGATTGCCAATACACCCCAGTGTGCCCTATGTTTTTCTCAACGTGTACATTGCCAGACAAGTTTGGGGCTCTTAGCGGTTAATATCTACCTGCTAATTATTTCATCACTAAGAAGGACAATCTCTAGCCAAGTGCCCGGGTTGTCCACAAGTATAGCAACACTTTTCACCAGCTGAAGGTGCATTTGGACAATCTCTTTTGATATGCCCAACTTGGTTGCATGAATAACACAAATCTTTTGGCTCAGTGCAATCTCGAGCTTGATGGCCCTCCTCTCCGCAGCGATAGCAAGACGTGTTTTTTCGACCTTGGCCACCCCTAGCAGGACTGCTGCAATCTCTAGCGAAATGCCCTCGGCCACCGCAATTGTAACATGAACCTGCAGGAGAGAAAAAACTGCCATTCACATGTGATTTACGTATCAAGTGGCGATGCACTCCAGTCGAATTTACACGTCAACGTGACACTCCCGCTAGTTAACGGGTCAAGAATCATGTGATTTTTATACCATTTCGTGTGCCTGAGCTTCTCTCGTGGTCATCCCCAGTTTTCTCAGGACAATTACGAGAAATATGGCCAATTCTCCCGCACTCATAACAACTCGAACTTCTGCTACCAGTTGTACCAGAGTCAGCATTGTTTCCTGCCGAGGGACAATCACGAGAGATGTGGCCAGTTTCATTACATGAATAACATCTAGCTGGAAGATGAAGACATGTGCAACAATTACAATTGCAACCAACAACCACACTATTCAGATATAACAATGATAAATTGCCAAGATGAAATTCCTGCACAATGTTTACAAGATGAGATTACGCTACCTTCTTCTTCTGGGCAATCTACTTTGATATGGCCAGGTTTACCACATTTGAAGCATTTAGCTAAAAGCAAAGATTACATTTAGTACAGTGGTCTCAAGAAAATTTTCGAAAAATAAAAACAGCCAACCTCCTGAAACATTCTTTGGTTCAGGACAATTCCTAGAAATATGCCCTGGGCTCTTACAATTGTAGCACAACATTCTTCACAGTTAATAAACTATAAACACAACAAAAATCGTGAACAAACTGCCAGCACTATAATGCTAGTCTAGACAAATAAAGTACGACAGATTTCAATGCTTGACAAAGCAAGGGTCTACTTGACATGTCTGGACAGGATTTCAGTCAACCTCACAGGGCAGAGACTGGTAATAGAACTACGTATGAACTTCGTGCCATAATAAAGTAGCAAGCAAATCAAACTTATTCTCACGTATTTAGGCCCAGTTTACACTGGCAAAGTTTCTGCGATCAAAGTGGGAATTTCAAACAGGTAAATCCTAAGTTTTGAAGGATTTGCTATAAACATTTAAGGGAACTAATACAGTGCTCAACAATGAACTATGTACTTCACTCTGATATTTCTTAAATATTCTTCAGAACACAGAATTTCCCGCCGAAAAATTCCTAGTTTGATCACAGAAACTTTGACAGTGTAAACCGGGCCTTATTTGCGTTTTTCTTCACATACAAGACTACATGGATAGTGAAAGCGAATTGACATTATTTAATAACCATTCTATACTAATAGGCAAGTAACAGGTTGGCCATACACAGAAAAACCTAACACATTTGTAACAAATTATCACAAATTATCCCAACGCGAAGAATTTGATCAATATAACTCCCTTTTTCTTGCACACTAAATACGTCGAAAAGCGGCCTCTTAATACTACAAAATGTAGCGTATTACAAGTAATTATGTTGGTGATCATACACACACACTCAAATAACAGGAAGTAAAAGAGTGTGTATAACTTACAACAAATATAACCTTTCATAAACCCACGGTTGATTCCACGAATTCCAATCTCTTCTAACAAGCTTCCAAAGCCAAAAAAAGTATCAAACAGACTTCGTTCCACAACAAAATTTTGCGGTCTGTTTCGGAGAAAATAACATGTGGCAGTTTGTACTACAAAGGACTGCACTGCTGGTGACCAGGCTTCAAAATACATCGCTTAAACAAAATTCGTCGGAAGCACTCGTAACACTCCGGCCATGTACACGAGCTGATACGCACTCATTCTAACTGGAGTTAGAACACATCACTGAACTATACATATTGCTGGATTAAAAACATGTCACTGATCTCTACATATTGCTCGTGTGCAGCAACCGCTGGGAACAGGGTTTCCACTTTGATGGAAATTTCCACATTTCATGGAAATTTTGATGTAACGATGAGAAAAATGGAATTTTTAA
>JAODVM010205469.1:0-13554 GCA_025400095.1 Phenganax marumi
GGGGTTAAACGTAATGACGTGTTTTGTTCTATTCCCTTTGACATCAGACATTTTTTATTTTCTATAGCCTGGAATAAGTTTACGTTTGCTATTCATTTACTATAAGCAAATTAAAATTCTCCTGGCGAATTAGAGATTTACTTTTTTCTTTTAATGAAGAGGAGTAAACAAAGGGGGGGGGGGTATGAGGAACAAAATTAAATCCGTCATGTCGCCTGGTTTAAATACAAGATAAAATATAATACTACACAAAAGATTAATCCAAAAATAGTCTATCAAAAATTCTATAAAGTCAAAAGAAGGTAGTGCGATCATTTTTTGAAGCAAGTCTAAAACGTTGCTTGTTATTTTAATACAGTTTGCGCCAAGTCTACCCATCTTGCTTTATAACTTGATAAAGAACACCAAATATCGTAGATAGGTTTTCCAATGGGGTGGAGTATATGGTCTACATTTTTCACTACGTTGTTTGATGTAAGCTTGTAGGTTTTTAATCCAATGACAGTTGAAGTATACACTGTTGCTGATTAAGGTATCCAGCTGGCTTCATAGCCCATGAGAGCCGCACCAGATTTTGAACAAGTAGTGGCTGCGAACACTGAAGACATGGTGAAATAAAATGTGGCACCCCCCACAAGAGTAGCGGGCACCTACGATTAAAATAGTTCTTCCTATATTTATAGATTCTTGCTCGTGTGGTGTTGTTGTTGCTAGGTCTTGTTTTGGGAGTGGGGCCACCCCCCTCATACTCTGAGGTCGAGAGCACTTTCTCCTCTAGTTTTTGAAGAACTTTTCTAGTTTTCTTCATCTCTTGAGCAGCTGCTTTGAGTGGACTTTTGGATCCAATTGTGTAGTCTATAATGAATCCAACCCCTCCTATAGTTCCTGTGATCAAGATGGAGGGTAAATATTTAGCAAGTGCTTTTATTAAGCATAGAAGGATGGATAGTTTTGCTTGTTCGATGAGGGCGTCTTGTTGTTGGGGGTCTTGGTTTTGTTCTAATCTTATTTATCAACAGCTAATCAAGCAGATTCTTCAAACAATTCATATTTGATGGAGAGCTCTACATCCTCTGTTTAGTTTTTCAAGTTTTTCCATTCGCTTCCTTTTTCTTCTAGTTTTTGAATCTGTTCCAAAGCACCCAAGGCCTTATAAGGGGATAAAATGTCTCTCAGTTCTTTCTCATCTTTTGTATCTCATTCGAGTTCTATAGTCTCCATTTTATCCATTAACCATTCTTGAAGTTTTACATTTAGCTTAAATTGCTCTTCTTCTTGTTCATGTTGCATAGGCTCCTCTTGAGCCAATTGTACAGCCATTCTAAATTGTGGATAAATTTTAGCATTGCATAAAGGAATCATATCTCCTTTTTTCATTTCATACACAGGTTTGTTTTTATACACGATACCACTCCAATCTTGATCATCTCTCCATGTAAAATCTGTATCTTGTAAAAGAGCTCTTGAAAATTGACCACGATTAGGATCAATTTCCAATCCAGTATATTCTTCTAATTTTTTCTTTTTATCCATGAGCCTCATGCCTGCTTTAGCTCCAATCAGGTGGAGATCATCATCTTGATCTATAATTGAAGTGTCTCGATCTTGATCTTGATCTATAAATGAAATGTCTTGTTCTTGATCTATAAATGAAGTTTCCTGTTCTTGATCTTGATCTATAAATGAGGTATCTTGTTATTGTTCTATCAAAGGCGTTTCTTCATTTGTATGAAAATCATGCATTTCAAAATCCATTTATTTAATATCAAATTTGTTGTGCTTTGCTTAATTAAATTTTTTGAATGGAGGATATCTTAATCCAAGAGTTATGTTTATCATCATATCCCGACCATTTGACGAGCACTTTGTCACCTTTTCTTTTGAGCATTTTTTCTACTTTCTAGACGTCGTCTTGCTTGTTGACAGCAGACAGTTCTTGTTCATAGGAATTTCCTAGAACGGGTTCTTGATCTGTCATGTCCGAAATTTCATACATGTTGGGGTCACCTTGAAATACTTTGATAATTTTGAAAATTTCTTCTGTAAAGTTTGCTTCATATCCTCTCTCAAAAGTAGTCTTATGCTTACTGACTCTGACAGTGTCTCCAAGCTTAAATTTACGAATGGAGGTATTACCCAGTCCAATCTCCATAAAGTGTAAGCCATACTTGGTCTTATTGGATTTGTTAACATCAGCAGGTTTCATTAAAATTGTCAAATGTTTCGTATGATTATAATTATTGATGAGTTCATCCAAGACATCCATCCATGTGTAAGTCCCTTTATGGCAAAAATACTTCCACATCATGGTCTTTAGTGTGCGGTTAAATCATTCCACAATGGCTGCTATTCTATCGGAACTCTTAGAAAAATAATGAATACCATGATCATGTAGCAATTCTTCACACCATTGTAAAATTCTTTTCCATCATCAAATTGTACTACTTTGGGGTATTTCCCAAATCTTGTTTTTTTTTAATTCTTCTAGGTGTTTACCTACAGCGCTTGTCATGTTTTTTGTGTCTTTTCTGTACACGGGAATTGCAAATGCATATCAAGTCAGAATTTCCACAGCAGTTAATATCCAATAATATCCCTTATTATCATGTTTGTGTTTACCCATGTCTACGAGGCGAGTTGCATTTGATGGGCTAATTCATTAACAAAAATCTTGCTAGTTTTGTGTCTCATCATGACTCATTTGTATTTTGTCCAAGTGTCTTGCGCTTTGAGCCAGTCTTTAATTTGTTTTCTAGTCACAGGTAAATCTGCTTTTAACACTTTTTGGTATAAATGTTCTGCAGATTGATACCCTGTTTTAGGCTCGTAGTATAAGTTTTGTAATTCTTGTTCTATTTGAAATTCATGCTCATGTTGTTCGCTCTCTATTTATTAAACAGAACTAATGAATGTAGAGTTATCGTAAAATAGATCCAATAGAAATTTTACCAATATTCGTATTCACATCAAACACATTTATTATGTATTGCATTGTAGAGCTGGACTCAGCTTTTAATATCCTTACAGTGTGAAACAATTCCAGATAAACTTTGCTCCATTGTTATAGGTAAACTAAGAACCATCGAGCTACGTGTCCCTCTGTGTTTAAATTATAATTTTTATCCACCAAGTCACAGTATATTTTAACATATTTTAACACAAAGTTGATGTCCACGGTGTTTTTGATTTCACCCACGTGTCCACTTGAACTTGTTTGTTTTCTACAAATCCTAATAGTTGAACAAATATCTTTACATTGAGTTTATTTGTTTTTGAGTACATCTTTGTTTTGTTGTCATGCATCTTTTAGATGGTGATGTCTTTTTTAGCTAATTCTTCTTTCATTTCATCAAAGGACCAATAGCCTGGTTCAAATTGTATTTTAGAATTTCCATCATTGATGGTGTCATTATGATTAGATGAGATGTTGTAGCTCCAAAAAATGGAGGCTGTTTTTAAAACCATTTTAGAGCCTGATGTCGTTTCTATATTTTTACCAAGAAAGACTCCCTGGTCAAGACCTTCTATAAATACAGTGAGCTTGTTAATTTATTTAATAATAAATAAATGGAGACCAGCAATGGTAAAGTGAATCAAAACCCAATTTGGTTAGATGGTCTTAAAAAGTATTATGGGAAAAACTACTCCAAAACTTTGAAACTCCTTGATTCTTGGGATGAATCTAAAGCAAAACGAGAGTTTCTTAGAAAAATACCCCAATGCAGACTTGGATAAATTCGCTTTTGAATGCAACGTCACCAAAGACTTAAAACAATCTGATCAAATTTACTTCAAAGTTCCTGGTGGGGGTTATTGATATGAAATCGAAACTTGGAAATTTAAAACAACACCTGGATGGAACAAATATTTGGGGGTACGGTTATCACAATCTAAAAGTTTAAAATTAAACACGTTGAAGGCATTTTGGACTCCAGCATTAAGGGCCCCTAATGGAACCATCCAAGGGCTCGTGTAAATAACGACGTTTTACTTAATATCACTGGATTTAAGGTTTACGTCAATGATGATGACTACTTTACAGGTCATTTTGAACCTCTTGATTTGAGTTGGAAACACTCTACAAATTCTAACGATATTACAAAAACAGACTTTGACTACAAAACTGGTACTTACTTTACGAGTCTATAAGTAGCTTATGTATTATCTTATTTGGGAGGTGTCTCCGTAAAACAAATCAAAGACACGACACAACCTAAAATGATAATGAGCATAGCTCAATACTATTTCTATTACCACATGAAACGATTTTAAGATCTCCTGAGAAATTAGACTCTATTGTGGATGATGACAATATAAAACTCATACAAAAGCATTCTCCTACAAAGAAAATTTGGGTCGATAAACTCTACCATACTCGAGGAGCTTTGAGTTATTTTTATAAAATGCATGACAGATCAAACATTAAAAATGTTGACTATGTTTTTCCTAAACATTATAGAAGCATGGGGACTCTAGGAATTGGGTATCAAGAAATTGACAAAATTGTTAATCAATCCGATCAAGATTGGAGGAGTTTGATCAAACTTGAGTCAGACGGACTCACTGATATTGGACAAAAACTACTCCAGCAAGCTATCGAGTCTTGGGTTTATTCTATTCTGGGGGCGCAAGCAAAAACTTTATGGAGCATTGTTAATCAAGGAACAAAATCGTCTCAAACTCAAGATGTGTTTTATAAACTAGTTCAAGACACTATTATACAAGATGATCCTACGGTGACTATTTCCAACATGAGAACTGCAATAGCTGATACAAATGTGGTTCTAAATTTAGTTGTTAGTCTGGCATCATTTTGATTCGATCCAATATGATTATTCTCAAACATCCCATTGAAGGATATAATAATGTTTTAACCATGGCCACAGCAGATGTGAAATTTGGTAAAAATGATAAAATCAACTGCGCCCTCATTAAAACCGAACCAAACCCAAACAAGTTTTAAACAAAACAAACAAAACAAACAAAAACAATGAACAAACTCTAAATAAAACCACAAAACGTGAAAACTACAAACAAAGGGAGTACAAACTTACACCTAAAATAAGCAAATGCTATGAACTAAGTGAGTACAAATAAATTCCAACAAATTCTTTTGTGTATGTTGGTGCTGTAGCAGTGTTTGGGATGGTTATTGCAAGATTTGTATTATAAATAAATGGCATTGCATTATGGATTCAAGAAGCCTAAAGATGAAACAAAAATAAAAGCAAACATTGAAACAGAGTTGAAACCAGAGCTTAAAACAGAACTGAAACCAGATATTAAAACAGAGTTAAAACCAGAGCTTAAAACAGAGTTGAAATCTGAAATAAATATTCCAAAAAGGAGTGCTTATATTTTTAACTTTTCATAATCAAGGTTATCGACTAGTAGTTTTATAACTCCGTCTGAACGAGAAGGATATCCTCCTAATAATCCTTGTGTTTATCTACCAGGAGAATTCAACAATGAAACTAAAATAAAGTTATTAATGCATACGTTTGACAATGATGCACAAATAACAATTCTACATTTAAAATATTCTATATTTTTTATAAAAAAGAGCAGACGACCAAATGTAAAGATTTAAAAACAATCGACATGTATCTTAGAAAAAGTCTTCAACAAAATGCAAATTTATATGCTAAGCAAAGAATTCCCCTCAAAGACTACATGCCAAACATCGATAACATTGAAATGTTCTTCATTTACTTTAGAGTTGAAGCAAAGGATCAAAATTATGGAAACAAATCTTGATTAACCCTTTCTGTGAAAATGGTCAAAAAAGGATTCATCAACTATTGTGTAAGTTCTCTTTGGAGATGACCTTGAACAACTTTTAGGTGACCTTGATTCTACTTAAAATTTGCTTAAATAGGGTTCATAGATCATTCATAGATTAATTTGAGTAGATTTAGAATACATTCTTGATTTTACTTAAAATTTACTTGGTCAAAATTTGAGTAAATTTATAGTAAATGATAGATCATCTTGAACAAATTTAAAATTCTTTTGTAAAAAAATGACAGACACGTCACAAGAACAAACTCCGATGATTACTTTACAAGAAAAAGTGAAAGACCCCAAAAAGTAAAAGCTGGTAAGAAACTCGCAGCCATATCAAAAGAAGCAAAAACAAAAAGACTTGCTGAAGAAAATACGAAATGCTCTGACAAAAATGGGAATACTTGGTACATTGTCGTTATATCTTCTATACTAGGGTTTGGAGTTGTTTACACCATGTTTTAAAAAAGATAAAAAACTGAATATAATAAAATAAAAGAACCTGTTGATCCAATTCAAGAAAAGCCCGAAACCCCTGATCACAAATTAGAAACGTTTGATTAAAAAAAACACACCTATATATAAATGAATTTATCAACTAGCAAAAAGAAAGAATATACAAATCGAATCTATAGTTCAGCTACACTAACTGTAGCTGCTGTTGGTGTCTCTATATTAAGTAAAAAAAAACTTTGGAGAGCCTCTTGGAACACCTCAATCGATGGTTAGTATGTTGAAATTAGCTGGAGCAGTCATGATTGCATCTATACTTGTGAAGTACCTCAAGGATAAAAATGTCATCCCTGGAGCAAGACCTCAAGATGATTAAGTACATTAAATAAATGACTTTGATGATAGCAGGAGGAATCTCTAATGTGTTTGCTTTTGCAGGTGCTGGTTTTTTATTCAACAAGTTGACCCATTTGGGGTACGAAGCCAAAATGAAATGACATAATTTAGCCATGGAACAGTTCACTTTGGATGAAGAAAAATGGTACGAAAGAGGTGGCTAAAAAAAAATAAAATTCTAAAACTTTGTCAACAGTTGTCTGATGTTAATCAAGACATTGATGCTACGAATCATACCTTTGATTGATTAAAAGCTTTAGATTTAGAAGAAGAACCCAAACCTGTTTTAAGTCACTATTACCAACCTTCTAAAAAATGAGCAACTATCAAGACATTGCAAAAGGAGCTATGGGACTTGCTGGAGGTTGGGTCATTGGAAAAGCTATAAATCTACTATTTTAAATATTGATTTTTTATTTTAGTCCCACAGAATCGTTTTGGGGTATAAAATAAAGAATGAATAAACAACAAGGATTTAAACAACTCCAAAAACAAGTACAAGCTCGAGGTATTAAAGGTACCTCTAAAATGAATAAAGCTCAATTGTGCAAAGCACTTGGACTAGAAGCACAACATCCTAACGAAAATATGAAAAATATTGTTGACATTCGATGAAAACATCTAAACCTGTTGCTTTGGTCCACATGAATGGTTGGATGGAAAGCTTTCCTAGCATTTATAAGGCAGCTCAATTTTTTGACATCAATCCTGGAAGTATAAAATAAGCTTACGATCGTGGACAATATTTGTTCATCCGAGGCGAACCTCACCAAGTTTGGTGTAGTATTCAAGATAAAACAAAAGAGTTTAAACCGAGTAGAATAAGAAAACAAAAAAAAACAACAACGCAAGAACCTAAATCAAAACCAATACCACCACCTCCTCCACCACCACCACTACCATCCTACACAAGAAAAACTACGAGAACAAGAACCAAAAACCACAACTATAAGGTAAGGTTTATTATTTAAGTAATAGTTGGCATTGCTATCAATGGGATCGAGACGGTATCCGTGAATTTAGAAATTGTTAATTATTTCTAATTTGAGAAATTTCTAGATTTAGAAATTGTGGGAAATTTTTAAATTTAAAAATGTTTAAATAATAATAAAATCTTATAATTAATTTAAAAATTGAGACTTAACTATTTAATGTTTAATTTTATAGTGTCCAATTGACAAGGTGTGAATTCCATCTTTCAGAATAATATGTTTATCATCGATACAATTAAGTGCAGTTTTGTTAATGGTTTCTGAATATAAAACATGTCCATGAGATCTTATAATATTCATTTTTCTAATTTCTTCTTTTCCTGTCATTAAACATTTTCTATAATCCTTGTGGCAAATATCTTTTTTAATGACATACTTGCTAACACCTTTACATTTTTTTATTTATTTTCCATCTTCAGTCACAAAAGAATAACTTTTGGGTCTAAGTCCAAAAAAATTTACAATTTGCTTCCCCACACATTCATCTTTAAACAAATTAGGTTTCTTTTTAATTCTTCCTGCTGGAATTCCAGATGGATGTTTTTTTGGGATAATCTGAAGTATCAAACCATGCTTCTACATTTGAAGAGATGTCTTTATAAAAATCTTCTGTTTGAATTTCATATGAACATTAGAGAATCTGTTTCTGTGAATAATAGTTTTTCTGATTCAGCATATTTTGTTTAATGTAATCATAGTGAAAATCATACATTAAAGTTTTCGAAATATCTAAATACTAATCCCCACATAAATGGGCTTATTCAAAACAATTCCTTTTCTGTACATGTGAACTGCTATTAAATTTTCTCAAAATAGTGCTGATGTTTTATAAAATGACTTGTTGAAAGTGCTTGAGCTTTTTCTGGATTAGAAACAAATTGAAAAGCAACACGATTTCTGATATTCTCCATGGTTTCCCCAAACACAGAGAGTTGTTCATCAATTTGAAAAAATTCTTCTCAAAACCATTTTTGCTCGGCATTCTAAGATTCATATCCAGTTCAATATGTGGTTTTAACCGCTGAGAATCTTTGAATTTAATGCCTGGATGAATTTTTGTTAATACGAGTCCTTTTTCTAGATAAGTTTTTAGTGCTTGGTGGTGTAGTACATATTTTTGTTTATGATTAAAAGTAAAAACTAATTTCTCCACATCTTTTATCCTAAGTTTTTCTGGAGCTAAAGGATAATCATTATGAAGATCGTGCAAATTTTTAGGATACTCTAAATCTACTTCTAATATACAAGGCATTTTCTCCCAAGACAGAATTTTTTTAGCACTCATCCATTTGAAATGATTAGTAGGTAGTGGATTCATTATTGCCCAACCATATAACTTATTGGGGTCTAAATAGGGAAGAAAAATACTTGCTTTTTAGGATTATAATCTTTAGTGTATTTATTATTCAAATCTGCTCTTCGTTTTGTAACCATAGAACCCCCTCCTCAAATTCCCTTTTCAATCACAAGATGAGTAACAGGATCATGGAGTAATTCTAAGTCCACTTTAGTTCATTTTAATGCTGCATCCCAAGTTGTCAGCAGAAAATCTCCAACTAACATACAATACTACCAACACCTTTGTCACAAAGGAACTATTGCTGGACTAATTGTGTGATTTTACATGATTTATGACACATAGTTTTTCGCATTGTTACACACATGTTCAGTTTATTTTTCTCCATTAAGTTGGTTGAACAAGAATTTGCTGTTTAGATTAAATGCATGTGTGACTCAGTTTTGGAATTACACTATACATATACTGTTTATCAGTATAATGCGTCTAGATAAATCTGAGTCATTTTGAACCAAAACTGTTGTGTGAACTGTTGCATGTCTGTATATTTACTTGTGCCGTATGACACTTTCATGCAATACTTACAGTGATATAGTATAAATTTATTAATATTTAAACCATATACTTACCTCGTGTTCATTTGCATTGAACTTTGTATCAAATCGGCAAACTGCAAAATGAAGTTCCACACATTTTGAGGAAATGTTATCAGAAATTGATGTAAAAATACTGCTCCGAAGTATTTAATTGGAACCGCCAGATGCAACTTGAGCCTAGCGAGTCAAACTTGTACAGTCAAGCAAAAACAACAATGTATATGATAAAGCTAATGAACAAAATGTAAATAATTGGTAAAAAATACCTAAAATTTGTCAAAATATATGGAAGATATATCAATATACAATGGTTTTTACTGTGTAAGAACTTGACACAATCACAACAATCACAAGTTGCATCTGCGCAGGAAGTAGAGGAGTGTTACTTTTTGTTGCAATATCGAACTACATCAAATTTGGCCATTACTATGCTACATATAACTTCAACAAGTATCCTCTATCGAAGGTACCCATATTGTGCAGTGCCAAATGTCTTTTTATTATTTACACGTTTTTGATTGCCTTTTGTGATTATTTATTGGATGCAAAATTTACTAAATAACCATTTTTGACATTCACATTGATTAGGTTATTTAATAAATAATCACTTTTAGCAAGTTGCTTGAAAGTGCTTATATGTATAAACAAGCATTTTTCACATGCTCATTAATTTAGCATTTTTCACATGCTCATTAATTTAGTTATTTAATAAATAACCATTTTTGGAAATACATTTCACTCACCCTCTACCGATGGGGCATTGTTTGTCACCTGCTTCTGAAAATGTGCAAAAACGTAGACATTTGACTGTGCAGTTTATAAGCTGTAACGATAGGGTTGGGTTTTGTTTGTGGTACATCACATTATGTGGGTACCCGGGATGGCGAGCATGTGAGAAGCATGCCTTTTTTGTTAGTTCATATTTTCATGCATACATACTTGTAGATTCTTGCAGATTCTCTTAAATAAAAGAAATCTTTAAACTGTATAAACTAAACCTATTTCTTGCTTTTTGTCCTTTTACAAAATCTGTGACAAAATTCTGATAGTACAGGAGATACGAGAAGAAGATTGACTGAAGTAATCAGTAGAATCATCGCACAAACTCTAAATTCAGAAGGAATAGTGAGTTACATCCAAATTTAATCCATGAATATGTAAATGTCATTGTCACAGCAGTTTATTATAATTTACATACTACACATCTATTTGCAATAGCACACTTTTGTGCTAATCATCAGCAACTTTATAGTTGAAAGTATGAAAAACATTGCTCATGTTTTTTGTGTTCCGTGTTTCATTAGTGTTTCATGTATTTTGTATTCTGTAAAGACGTTTTGATTTTCTGATTTTGTCTGTCAGATTTCATAGATGTTTTGATACATTGCAAACATCATCTGGGGGATTGTGTTCATGTAGCTGACAAATTTTGAACGTCACAACCGTGCCCTTGTTTAGCAAGTGCTGTCAACTCTCCAGTGTCAGTTCTATTAGTTTGAAAGTCAAGGTGCTCTAGATGTCAATAACGACACTGATATATTTTGTCTGTACTGTGTGGATCTTCCACTCATCGAGACAGCCTTAGATGAGTTTGTTGCTGCACATCACAAACATCAGATTTCAACCGAGAAAAATCATACCCCTGAGCTATTGTTCTGGTGCAAAATAACTGTAGCAGATGATTATGAAGGATCTGTGCCACAACATCCTAACCAACCAAGCATCAAAGAGTTGACAGGTGGTGATTTACCACATGTCTGCATTCCAGATACCGCTAACGCTCTTAGAGAAGACAGTTTTCAGTGTTCATGATTTCGCTATTTCCTTAGAGGGTTGAGAAGCAATGGCCGCCTACATAGAGATAGTTTGTTTTGTTGCAGAATGCATGATGTAAAATATTAAAACCTTTGTAAGGTGGAGACATAAAAGAGAGCATTTGTAGGTTAATTATGGATTGTTTTGAAAAGCCATACGCATTCCAATAACTAGACAATCACGCAAAACCAAATGTAATTAATTCTTTAAACTTGGGCGGACATTCTTCCAAAAATTGATTGCTACTTTCGGTCACAATCCCAATGGGGGAATTGCGCTTGCACCCATGATAAATACTAAAACTGAAGGCAAGGTAACCAAGTATGGATTAGAATATTGGTCCACAGAATCTGCAAACACATATTAAAAGAAAACACTATAGTATCAGCAGGTTGTGAGGACAACATGGTTTGTCCATGCAGCATAGCGTAATCTGTACACACGTGGAATAGAAGCCTACTTTGAAGCTCAAAAACTCTTGCAGGATGGTTTTTATCCTTCATTGTGACTAACCCTGTATCACCGTAGCTACTGAACAGTACATGTGCAAAGCCTGGTTCTCACTAATTGCATTTCATCAGCAATCCAATTACATCACCAATCTAATCTAATCACTAATTGCATTTCATCAGCAATTGGTTAACACAGGGCAAAACATCAACAGTAGACATGTATTGCAGATATATGGCATAACAAATTTGGCACAACATTCATAAATCCATAATTGCAAAGTATTGGATGTAAACGAAATGAAATCAAGTTGATAAAATACAAGTAGAGTAGTTACAGTACCTGCCTGATTACTAACAAACACTCTGCTACAATCTGTCCTAATAAATATATTTGCAGAAAAAGCCTCTTGAACTGCTAGCCAAAAAAACTCTCTACTTGGCCCTCTAAGATCAACAGCTTCCTCACTTACCTCACACTCATCAACAAACTTCACCGACAATGGCAGAGGGGAGTTGAATCATGATCGAGCCATTTTAGCAAAACCATCTTCAAAAATAAACTTACATCTAAGATTTATGTGGTTTTGGTTAGCCTCCATGTCATAAGACTGACCCATCATTTTTATAGCAATGCATTACCGAAGTACCATTTCAACAGTCTTGTGTTCGTTCTCATTTCTGCAATGAAAACAAAGTTTTAAGACATATTCTAAAATAAAGATTTTTTTTTTGTAAGATTTTTTCCTTTCCTACTTCATTGTATGCTGAAATACAAATGCTGCTAGTGCACACGATTTTTGCCATTGCAAGCTGTTTTAAATTGCAGGCTGCAGTACTCTGTTGCTTTCATCATCACGCGATTCGATAGGATCAGAGCATTGCGAGTTTATGTATGAGCTAAACGTAATAATGCATAAATAGTAAAGAATTATGACCATTTTGGTTTCAAGTTTAAGCAATTTTTTAACTTTACTGTATCACAATGCACGGTTACAACCTACCTGGTCTGGTTTGGTGTCATCTTAAACGTCTTGTACTGGGCATCTGATATATCACCTTGATTAAGAAGTCTGTTAAGTGTCATTCTTGTTAGCCCTCCCACAAAGATTGATCTTTGATCCTTGAGGTTATCAGCGTCATCCAGGTCAACATCAAAAGCAGAACAAGAATTGCAAAGAGTTGCTGGCTTGAAGATTCTGCCACCAAGTTTTTTACCAAGACTTTCCATTGCTTGTTTTAGAATGTGAATACATGGTTCATCTCATTGTAGGAGCTTGTTAAAATTAGTACACTATAAGATTGCATTGCTGTGGAACATCATGGCAGGTTTTAATAGTCTCTTAAAATGCTCACCAGCCCTTTCTTCACTAAGAAAGTAAGATTTTAAATCGGGATATTTTGCTAAGACACGAGCAATGCATTTTTCTAAAGATAACCAGTGAACAGAGATATGTTTCAGCACAGGGGTGGATCTAGAGAATTTTGTGACTAGTTTCCAAAACAAACAGGAGCGAGCGCCGTCAGGCGCGAGACTGCTAGGGGGTCCAGGGGCATGCCCCCCCGGGAAATTTTTGATTTCCAGAAACTCTGAGGCCCTGTCCACACGTATCCGGATTTTTAAAAAAACGGATATTTATTTCTCCGTTTTTAAAAAAATTCGCGTCCACACGCATCGTATTCGAATCGTTTTCGCCCGTCCACACGTAAACGCAAAAACGAAGGAAATATGATACCGCCTGGCTTAGAGCATGCGCATTGCCCAGTAATAT
>JAODVM010205580.1:0-13553 GCA_025400095.1 Phenganax marumi
GCAATTAACAATGTTTTGGAAGAATTTACTGCTGCCAATGCCAATGCAATCAAGAGCATGTTAACAAAGCAGCTGGCTGCAGCACAGCTTGACAAGACAAAACTAACTGGTCTCGCTACAGATGGCTGCAGTGTTATGACTGGGAAGAGAAATGGAGTAGCTGTTCAGCTACGTAGAGAATGCAAGCTCATGTTGAATGTTCACTGCATATGCCACAGATTAGCACTTGCGTGTGGTGACGCTAAAGATGACATTAACTACATCAAGGTAGTCGAGAAGGTGTTGGTGCAGCTGTGGACGTTTTTCAAAAACTCCGCAAAGCGCAGTGCAGCCTACGCCAAAGCGGCAGTGGCAGCTAAGGCCCTGGTCATTCAGAATGATAAAAGCAAGAAAGTTATCGCGAAGAAAGTGAAAAAAGCGTGTAAAACAAGGTGGCTGTCGACTGATCTGGCAATTAGAGGAGTGTTTGACGACTTTGTGCCTTTGACACAAACCCTCAGACTTTACAAAGAATTGGAAAACGACAGTACAGCCATTGGCCTACTCAAGCAAACAGCAAAAATCCAGTTCCTTTCTGCCGTGTAACTTCTACACGCGGTCCTACCTGCCCTTTCCCATCTGAGCAAAGCTTTTCAGTGAGGAACTGTATCATTTTCAGCTATCCAGCCAGGAAATTGATTACACGCTCAATCAACTTACTGAGATCGCTGCTGAGAAGAAACCTTTGAGAAAGTTAAAAAAGGACCTGGGCGAAGGAGGAGGCTTGCAGTTGAGACAATAGAGATTTCTTTGACAGCCACAGCTTAGTCTTACTTAGAAAACCTTACAGCGAAATACACAGACTCACTAAAAGACAATATCAACAATCGGTTTTCTGACAGCCTTCCCGTTTTGTCAGCCTTCAAGATCTTCGATCCACGTGCAGTACCATCCAGATCGGATTTGTCCTTCCAGCATTATGGCATCGCAGAAATCAAGATATTAGCCGCTCATTTCTATCAGGAAGAAGTGGGTGCAGATCAACAAGAGAAAGCAGAGGAGCTAGAATGCGAATGGAAAAAATTTAAATACAACTTGCTGCAACTCAAAAATGAGATACCTCAGCACATTCTACATCCACCTAAGAATAGAAATCTGGTTTCTACAACTCCAACAGAGTGGGCTCTTCATCAAATGTTGTCCCAACGAGCACCGTACACACACTTTATGCCATTGCTGCTACAGATTGCAGAAGTTTGTCTGTCTCTTCCAGTATCCAATGCCTGGCCAGAAAGAGGTGCATCAACTCTAAAACAGTTAAAAACTCGTCTACGAAGCACTCTCAAGAATGATATGTTGGAGGCCCTGATGCAAGTCTCGATTAATGGTCCAGAAATTGATGAACGTAGTTCTGACTGTGGTAGTGATAGTGACTTAAGCGTTGGTGAACCTGACAATGAGTAAGGCTTGTAGTTGTTTGGTGATAGATTATAGAAATGTTTTTCACTGGCTTCTTTCATGAAGCGATTAAGTAAAGTTTATATTATATTAGTAGTTATAGTCTACATGCACAATGTTGAGTTAGAACTTTACTGTTACTGTTACAACAACAGGAAGTTAAAGTTAAATTTTTTAGTTAGTTGATTTGTATTACTTGTTTAAAATATATTCTATCAAATTCAATTCAAATTCATATCCATACAGGGGCGTGCATCATACACAGCCATGCGCGGAAACGACTTTTTAGAATCGCAGCCTGTCACAGTCATAGCCGGCTACTTTTTTGGCGCAGCTGCCTACTACTAATAATTTTGAAACCCCTGGAAGAACAAAACAAAAAGCAGCGAAAGACCCCTAACACTATTTCATGTATTAGAAACAGGGTTAAACACTAGTTTACATCATAATTCATGTATGCAAATACCACATAAATTTAAAAAAGGATAAAACCATACAAAAACAACTAATTAATAATATGGAGGTAGTGTTTTCATTGCACCAGTTTTGTCGTTTTTGAGCAATTAGCACTTATATAAGTGTATTTAAAATCTTTTTGAAAAATTCTCTTAGAGGCAAATTTCTTGAATTTTCTCTTATTTTTTGTAACATTAGGGGAAATTTATAGCTTGGAAATACTACCTCAACTGGTCCTTCAAATAGTGGGAATACTTGTACGTCCAACACAAGTGCTCAAAGAAGGGAAGCTCAAATCAGATTACCAACCAGATATGAAACATTCGCTTCAACTCCAACATCACTTAGCAATTCCTCATCCACAAAGAGATGAACTACAGGCAGTGTTGGGAAAGCAAAAACGTGGAGCAAAGATATTGTTTCCTTGCCGGGCTGTGGTCATGAAGCATTGACTGGTGCTGCACCAGCTCTTTTTACGATTCCTAGAGGGCAAGCTTGGTCTAAGCTTACTGAGGATGGGCTTGTGGGGAAGATCAGAATTGTTTCTACTTGAACTCCAACACAGGTTAGATAAATGCTGTTAAAAATAAAAATGTTATGTTATGACAATTGCAGCTGATTTGTATTGTGAATTATTTTGCTAAACATCTGTTGAACTCAACATTTCACAGTACATAACACTGTGATGCAGATGTAGGTTGGGAAATGGTATCACGTTATGGAAGCTGGGAACGGTCTTAGAAAAAATTAATTTGCACAAATTTGCAACTGTCAGATTTTTGTCTGGATCCGCCCCTCCTTGGGGAAAGGTGTCGTCTTTGGCCATCCCCCCCCCCCCTCTGGGCAGCCCTCATCATTGGAAATTATTATACTTGTTATTAAACTTGTTCACAGGTCATATGTATCCTTGCTTGACGACAGTTGTCTGATTCTGATGATATTTTTCTGCACGCAGCTTTAGAAGAAAGTGCAAGGTTTGTACTTTAATGGTTGTCTGTTGATATTTATTATTGCTCATTCCAACAAGGTTATTGAAGTAAAACAGATACAGTGAAATAATTTCTGCCTGTACGTGTTTCACTATATGTAATAGCTTATGTGAGTCTTTTTTCATGCCAAAAGCATAGACATAGTATTGATATTATGGTTTCTTCTTGCAAAATTTTCAAGAAATAGATTATGTTAAGCTCGTCTGATGCATGACATGTTACAAATTTTGGATTTTATTAAATTTACCTTTGTACATGCTGCCAATTAGTATTTATACTGCCTGATTTATTTTAGAGAAATGGTCATTCAATGTCATTCTATCATGGACATCCTCAAAAGTCATGTCAATGATGTAATGTCTCCAGGAGAAGGGAGAAATTACATGAATATTCGATGAGGATATGTCCTAGAAGATAGTATAGCCAAGGTTCAAAAGAAGAAATTCAAACCTAAACTTCCAGTGTCTAGTAAGTTTGCCGATGATGAAGGCAACAACAAGGGAGATGTTGATACGGGTGGGCCTACCAGAGAGTTTTTTCGCTTGGTGACGAATAAAATGTTCAGGAAAAGCAGCGTGTTTGGGGGCGGGGAAGAAGGAAATAAGGTCCTCATTCACAATATCCAAGGTATATATTGTAATTTTTATATACAACCTATGCTGTAAACAGCATCCACTGTCGTACCTGGAAAAATAACATTAGCTGCCTAAAGTAGGCATTCGGATTTTGAATTATTGTCAAAGCACGCGTGCTATAGTGCTTTCTTACATTTTCGAGCCCAGTTTCCTTAGCTAATTACTGCTTTGTTACATAAGACTCCCACGTGCAATACACAATAAATATTCGTGCAGCGTCTGGAATTATAGAGTTTTCATATTGTTCGGACCTCTACATTAATATTGATAATGTCAAGAAAAAAGAAACGCGATTGTCAGTTTGACTTGGACCAAATTAGAAAGACTTACCGAAGAATATAGTTGCATGGATAGCATAAGACAGCAAGTTGGCGATTTACAGAAATTGGACATCGTGGACATATTTCTAACAAAAAAACTCCACTTCACTGAGGACGAAACACTTGAGCTTCTCGCTGCCAAATTGACTTTTCAGGCGTGAATAACTTACAAAAAGCAATACAACAAGTTCCTTCGAACATAACCAGAGTAATAGCGGTAGAGTCGTTGCTCGAGTTGTTAATATATGATACCTTAACAGCACTACGTGTGTTTATGCACTGCCATTTAGCGCCTATATCGACTGACCAGCTTTCATGCTATGTTGAAATTATGGAACGTTGGTGTCCTTTTTTTTCGTTGACGAAACAAGCCTAGGAAAACACGTTAGCACCCGAGTATTTATTTTGCCACCGCTTTTGTGCTGTTTGAAGTGCAATAAATCAGGGTTGCCAGTTTGGCCTTTTTAAAGCCAAATATCCCAAATTTGGCTTCTTTTCAAAACGTTTGGCTTGGAAAAATGTTGTTTGGCTTGTAACTATATTCTGGCTTTTTTTTTGGCTTTTTTCCCAAAAAATCGAAAAGCAGCGCATCTTCTAATTTCTCGCCAGCTAAATTTCGCCGCTTTGTTTTTCGGATAGACTATTCATCTACTAAATCTCGGTCTAGACCGCTGGAGTAGTAAAAATTATCCACCTTTAAACTTGGATAAGCATGGGATAACTATTAACCGATCACAGATGAATTCTAAATTGTAAGTTAGTACATCAACCTGCTGTGCTCGCAGTGGTCAGCCTTCAGGCGACATATCAGCCAATCATAATTCAAGAATTTTGATCCTTGTGAGATAGCAAAAGTGTATATAAGCTATTGATAATATTAGATGGGAAAAAATTTCTCAAATCCTCCTCAGTTATTAAGTTAAATTTAAATGTGAGTTCGCTTACATCTTCATCAGATACAGTTAATAATGAGCTTAAGCAAGCCTACTTCAAATGCCTGAGGAAACAAGTGGAAAAGTCGTTATGACTCTTCGCGTAAATTTAAGGCAGAGTGGCAAAACAAATTTTCTTGGGCTAAAAAAGCTATCGATGGTTGGGGAGACGCCTACTGTTCATTGTGCCGAGCCGATATAACCCCAAGATTGTCAAATTTAAATAATCACGAAAAGACCGCGAAGCATCCAAGGCAAAGTAATATCGTTTTGCAAAACAGAAACATACCTCGTTTAAATGAAGATGAAAGCGTGAAAGAGATGGAACTTCAGGTTGCTGTTGCTGTAACTTGTTACAGCTCGATCAACGCAGTCGACCATTTCGGTGATATCATGGTACAGCACGGAAGAGGCAGCAAGCTAGAGAAAATGAAGTTACATCGAACAAAGTGCAGCCTGCTTCTTAAGGAAGCACTCGCTCTAGCTTTGTACGAAGATCTCTGTGCAGATGTGGCCGGTCAAAAGTTTTGTGTTATACTCGATGAATCCACGGATGTTTCCTGTGGCAAACTCCTTGCTGTCGTTATTCGCTATTACAGCAAGTCCGAAAAGAAAGTCGTCACCATGTTTCTGAGCCTGATACCAGTCGTGAAAACAATGGGCAAGGATTTGTTCGGGCGTTGGAGAGTTGCCGGGAAGAGTCTGGCCTAAGTCTAGTGAATTGTATCGGTTACGCAAGTGATGGGGCATCCGTTATGGTGGGATAGCATGACTCGGTGCGGTCAAGAATTAAAGCAGCATCCCCACATTGTGATCAAATGATCAAATGCATCATCCTGATCAAATGCATATGTCACTCCTTAGCCCTCTGCATCAAACATGCATTCGAAAAGATGCCTGCTAATCTCAGTTTTATGCTTAGTGAAATACCGAAGTGGTTTTCTCACAGTGCAATTCGTCGCGAAGCCTACAAGGAACTTTTTGAAGCTTTTGAAGGTGCAGTGTAGAAAGTTCCACAATTCCTCTCCCCTTCCAGAAGTGCAATGTCACGAGGTGGTTGGTACAAGGGAAAGTAATTTTCAATATACTCACGAATTGGGAGATACTGAAGAATTACTTTACCCTAACCGAAGGCGAAGGAGATGCGAATGTTCGTTACAAGGCACGACTTCTCAAAGAGATGCTCCAAGATCCACTCAATTACCTCTACTTCCATTTCTTGTCGCCCGTGGTGTCAGAGTTTGAGAGAGTGAATGCTTTTTTTCAGGCAACTAATACTGAGGCACACGAAGCAGTCAAAGAGCTCAACTCTTTCTACGACAGTTTGAGAGGCCGAGTCTACAATTCCTCCGGTGACACCTTGCCAACTGAGAGGGTTGACTACGGAGCAAAGTTTATTTATGAAGCAGATGCATTGATTCGCAGAAAGCACAACGACGAGGCGACCGTCAGGAAAGTTCGAGAAGTATACGGCAGGTGCCATTCTTTGCTTTTGGAAGCAGCCGAACAGGTTAAAAAACGTCTGCCACCTTCAAAGGATATCTTTAATGGCTTGTCTTATTTACACCCATCCCGTATTCTGAGCCAGATCGCACGTGTTCCCTTAGCTAGCCTTCCAATGCAGCACCTCATCAATGAGAAACTCCAAGAGATTGACAACCAATATCGGAGTATCCTGTATGTTGATTGGCAAGAGAGTGGAATTTTTACAGACGGCATTCCGACTGATGCTGTCAGCTTTTGGTCCGGCATACTCGATTATCGAAACCTAACCGGCAACAGCACTTACAGTGATCTTGCGGCCTATTCCCTAGCCTGCCTTACTACACCAACAAGCAATGCTGTGGTGGAGAGGATCTTTTCGTATGTCACGGGAGTTATGACAAAATCAAGAAACAAGATGAGCTCCTCCATGCTTGAAGCAATTGTTAGGATCCGCACCCATTTGTATTTTAAGGAGAAGTGTTGCAAGAACTTTGTGGTAACTAAGAGGATGCTAGAACTCTTTAACTCACAAAACATGTATAAAGGCAACGCCAGAGACAACTTCCCAATAGGTGAAGAAGATGAACTTCTCTTTTAAACAGAGATATAAACTTAATAGTATTTATAATGGACTTGCATAGCAAACTAAGTCTTCACTAAGCTTCCAGTAACAGTCTTGGAGTTTGAAATTTGAGCATTATGAAATATTTTAGGAAATTGTTTATATGTATGTACATAGCCATCTATGAATAACATGGGATATTTAAAGCTATTCTTGACCACTTATGAAGTACATACCCAATAATTGTCAAGCTATTACTAGGGTCCAGTCCCCTAGCTCAATTTTAGAGTCTGGCTTTTTTTGGCTTTTTTTAAACATGTGTTTGGCTTCTTTTACTCCATAGAAGCTGGCAACCCTGCAATAATCGCTATCAATGCACAACAAGCCGATGAATGCAACTTTGTTCACATTTAATGGCCCTGTACTTTGTGCAAAAGTCAGCCTTGAATGTAGAAACTGCAATGTTCTTTACCGCGTTTGCACTTATACTGATGAGAGTGGGTCTCTCCTATACCCAGCAGACCGGGACGCGAACAACGTTTTGGTAGAAGTGAGCAATGTGACGTATTTCGAGTTATCATTATAGCGGTGGATTCCATCTTTGAGGTAAATTTAAAATCACGATAATATTGCATTCAAGCCAGCCAAAAACTGGCTTGATTTTCATTGCATTAAAAACTGGAATTGGAGGTAGTTTGATATTCTAGTTATATTAGGATGGCAGGGTGAATGAAATCGCATACTGTATAAATGTATCATGATGATGCTATAATGGAATTATTTCATGCATTAATAAACTCTGAATACTATATGCATATGAACTTTGGTATATTTTAACAGGATGCGATCTTACAGTAAATTCTGTTTAAGAAATTAGTTAATTTTTATTTAAAAAACAATTTTTTTCTGAAAATCTTGACTGGAACCTTTTACATTGAATATAGCAACCACTGCTGGGTATCCATCAGTGGATTTGCTGAGGCATACAACGAAACCTATAAACAGGAAATTGCTTGCTATGCCGCAAACCTGGAGCGTAAGTTTTATTTTGTGTTATTTTAGAATATCAGTGCCATTTGCATACATTCAGTTTTGCTACTGGTAAAAAGTAGAATTATATCAACATTATACCTTAAATGGTACATCTAAACACATTTACAACTTTATCAAAAATTTTTTAAAAATTTGCTAAATGTAGTAGCGAACAGACCCTGAAGACAGAATGTTATAGTAGCAATTGAACAAAACCTGTTTAGTATAATGTAACAGAACCTAGCTACTAATCTCATTATTTATTTGTTGGTTTATTGATTATTGGTAAATGGTTTGGTCATTTTTGTTCAGCAGGTTCATCTACAGTAGAACAAGTAGATAAAGCAGAAGAAGCTCATGGGAATAATGTTGGTAAGTACTAAAGTTGCAAAAATATAGGTTTTATCTGGCATGACAGCAGTTGTTGGTGTCTAATTAATGTTGCAGCAACTTCACTACTATTGTCTTTGATGAAACATTACAGAGCAACATGACCACAGTGCTAACCAATTTACAATAATGTACAGTTACACAAGGTCACATTTACATGCTGTAAGAGTGGAGTATTATGTGACCCCAAACCGTGGAGTTTTTGTGCTGCATTAATAAAATGCATTTTAGCACTGCACAAGTGTGTCTGTCAAGAGCAAGGGCTATTATGCTTGATAGTTCCACATTGAAACTAATTAAACGTTCAGAGTTATAACTATTGTAAATTACATTCTGTGACAGGTATTCTACCAGGAGAGATATCTGCAAAATTGGTTGCCAAGTGCTTCTGACACCGTGAGGTGGAGGAAGAGTTAAAAGAGAGGGGGTTATGAGAAACATGGGTTTTCACACCTGACTGATCTGAAACTGGTGATAGTGAACTGAAAGACACACATGATGAGGTCATGGAATATGTTGACAGGAAGCGATGTGAAGAGCTATACATACACAACTGCTCATCACCTTGTAGAGAAAAAGGCAAGTAATTATGATAATAAATGTTGGCTATCAGATAGGTAGATCTTTGAAGAAGAGCTGCTCGCATGTCTCGCATAGTCGGCTCATTATTTTTTTGGTAATTTTCTCTTCCCAAAGCTTTAGATGAACAGGGGCACTTTAAAGCATACCACCGTACTACATATAGCTGATAGCAGCGATTTTGATAAGAGACTCTGGCATGGAATTTATAGCGATTGTATTTTCTTTTCTTTGCCAAGTGGTAAATATCATAGTGGAAGATATGAAGTACTTTTAATTCTTTGTTTATCTCTACTTATAGAACACGTTATATTATTCGCTGTAGAGTGCATTATGTAGGTTGCCTAATTGCTACCATGATCCTTTCGGATGTGGAAAATTATACGTAGCAGATGGGAACTGGAAGTTATGCTATGCCCACTGCATGTGGAAAGTTTTTGTATGTGTATCTGGTTTTTGGAAGATCAATTATCCAAGTATCTGTCCACTTTCTCCAAAACGTGGTCAGGCTTTTTGCAGTAAACATTGCAAAATGGCATAACCACTGGGTTACACGACAGGATTGAGGGATTTTTACAAGAAATGTGGTGTGGCAGGAGTTGACGTTGACGAAGGTTCAGTATCATATTTAAGTTATTTGTAAATAATGAAAACTATTGTTGCAGACAGTGTAATATGTTGCTAGAACTGATATCTGCATAATTTTTCTGAGTTGTAGCACTTGACAAAATGTCATCCAAGCCATTGTTGTGTGGTAAGAATGTATTGTGGAATGACTCTAAATATTGCTATTAAAAATTTCTAAGCTTCAATATGTGACAATAGTTTATTTTAAGTTACTGTTGCAAGACGCTTCGTGAGTACTATGGACAATTATTTTATGTTTATTTAATTTATCAATTTCACATGGTAAATTCATGAAAATACATGGTACGTATACATGGTATACATGGTTTTTCAAAGAAAATACATTGCATGAGACAATTACAGTTTACATAAAACAAACTCTATCAAGATGATTTGATTTAATCACTGCTGTGTACATGTTAATGCAAGTAGATGTAAATATGAGAGTTCTCCCCCATAGGCGTTTAATGCTAATCCGCCTAATACAAATATATACTAAACGCCCCCCTTTAAGGGGGGGGCGCTTATTGGAGGTGTTTTCCTAAATCAGGCGCCCCCCACCCCCCAAAAACGAGGTTCACATAATAGTAACTTATACAAATCAACTTAAAAATAGCGGGGGTGGTCAGCCAAACTTTTTTTCCAGAAATGAGCCTTTTTTTTACTGACATCAGCAAAAAAATTTTTTTTCGACTTTCAACAGAAAAGGTATAAATACATTAAATAAATGAGTCGACGCAAACGAAAATTGAACAGCATTTATTTTGTTTTTACATTTAAAAAAACAGGTAGAAATGAAAAGCATTTATTCTGTTTTTTAATATAAATAGGGGATACTTGGTCCCCAATTATAACCCAAGGTAATTGGGGATCATGAGATCCCAGAACAAAAATCAAAACTAAAATTATTCAGAAACGGGAGACCCCCCAAAATATAATAAAATACAAACCCTTTTATAGGGTTAACAAAAAAACATTTTATAAACCATCTTATGAAAAAGATGAAATTATTTATAAACCTCACACAAAAAATGAGATGTTGGTCGAGTATCTCATTGATTACAAACCAGACGAAAAACCTGTTAAACCAAGTATAGCATCTGAGATAGAAGAAGCACCTTCACGTTTTAAGAAAAAATTGGGGACTATTCCACCAGAGTGGTTTGAAAAAGAACATGCCATTGATTGGTGCCATGTGTGTCTTTGTATGGAGTTTTATGAGAGGGAGTACGAAAGAGTATGTAAGAACTGTTTTTGCGTAAAAAGAAAACTTGTTTTTGGGTATAGCTATAATGATCCAAACCGAGTAATACAAAGACCAGAACAAGATTTAGAACTAATGACTATAAGAAAATTTCAAATTAGCTGCATTAATATAATATTTGAGTATGCCATAAAAAATCCAATTAATGTAGGTCAAATTAAAAATTTTGATAAGTACATTGAAGAGAATGATTTTTGGAATAAAACACTAATTGAGATTTTTATGCACCCAAATATAGAAAAAACGTGTAGCATGTTAAATTTTATTCAAAGCAGGCTTATTCTTAAAAATAAACATACTATCAATGGTCATGTTGTAAATGCTAATGGAAAACATTTAATTGAAGATTTAAGTAGGTATATTGATGATCAAGAGAGAGTTGTGCGAAATATATTTTTAATTCAAGACGATCATAAAATATACAAACAAAAATACATACTTTACTTGCTATTAAATTATCATAAATTTTTTGCACCCATTAGCATGTTTACAGCTTTAAAATTTCCAGCAGACGGAGTTTATAGACATTTGTGTAAATAGTGGAACAACTATAACTAGGGAATGGAAGCAAAAAATAGATGTAAAATATCAAAACTTACGAAGAGAGACAAATAAAATTATTGGCAGACTGCGAGCCAACAATAATTTTGTTGACAGCTCGATTATGGAATATATTACTAAAGCAAATTCAGATCAAAAACAACAAGACAAAGAGTATGAGAAAGAACTAAAACGTAAGAAAAAAATGCTAAAAGATCCAGAGGCCAATAAAGAGAAAATTGAGAAGAACATTATTGAGTTGATTGCATTTAACATAAATAGTGGCTCTATGGCGCAGGCGAAACTGTTCTACAATGAGATGAATGGAGAGATTCCTCAAACTAAGCTTTGTGATCGACCTTTTGACGAGTCTGATTCTATATCTAAACGTGGGTGTATATTAAGTAAAGAGAGGGTTATTGAATTTGAAAATGAAACAAAAGAATACTTTGAAAGAAAAGTAATAGATTATGAAAATTATTGTTTTATGACAGAAAAGCAGATATATAATTAATAAATGGAACCAACAATACGTGAAGAACTATTAAGACTATCAGACGCAAAAGAAATTAAATACACTCAAGCCTACATTAAAAAAGCATCTGATAAAACGCTTGAAAAAATATACAACGACCACCAGCGCATCCAACTACTCGAGACAAATGAAATGTTGACAGACACAGTCATTGGAAAGTTCTCAGAGCTTATGCATCATCTTGAACTCATTGACAGTTCTACAAGTCTGGGCAAAGAACTTTCAGAAAACAAACCATTTAGACGTGAGGTAAGACTTATTTTAGAATATGTGACGCCTTATATTCCTTTAGTTGGCGTTTTAACTGGAGGAATTATCGTTGGAAAACATGTTGTTAACAAAAACTTAATCGAACAAAAAAATATTAATATTATAAATAAAGAGGAATGTCAAGAATCACAAAAGGAAAACCAAGACAATTAGGCCCCACTATAAAATTCTCAAAAAAAGCAAAGACTTTAAAAATTACCACTAATAATAAGGACCCATTTAACATGATCATAACTGGTTTTACTTGTTGTGGAAAAGCTCATTTTTTACTTAATATTCTCGAGAAAGACAGTATGAGACACTTTGATTATATTTTCCTCATTTGCCCTACTTATGAATGGAATGCTACTTATCATAATTGGGAGTATATCAATGACGAGAACTTTGTGACTATAAATTGTGATCAAGACTATGTAGAGCCTTCTTTAAAATCAGTTGTAGAGTTCTGAAAGGGAACAAACTCACTTATTATTCTAGATGATTGCGCCTCAAGCAAATTTGTAAAAGACAGAACTTCTGAACTTGTAAACCTAGCGTTCTCAGCAAGACACATTGGACTCAGCACTATTGTGATTACTCAACAACTTACTTCAATTGCTAAACCTTACCGCGAAAACTTGTCTCATTTTACAACCCAAATAAAAAAGACATGAATACAATTTTTGATGACTATCTAGGCAGCATTTCAAAAGAAGAAAAAAAAATATTTTAGATAAACTAAAAAAAGTAAAATATTCTAAACTAGACATGTCTTTGAGACATCCTTATTCCTATTCTGTAAATTGTCTGTAAATTCTCGATTTCTGTAAATTCTGTATTTCATAATTTCTGTAAATTCTGTAAATTCTCGATTTTTAAACCTAAATAGATTTAAAAATCTTTTTTTATTTAATAGTGTACACTATCAATAGCTCTATTTTTGAAATTAACCAGTCCGTCACCAGTAACAAATATCTTACAAAGCACATTTGCTGAGGTAGCCTTTTTAACAATTTCAAGTAAAACTCCGTTTTGTGTATTAACTCTTAACTTGCAGCTCCAGAATATGGTTAATTCCACCGCTGAATTATGTTAGATTTACAAGAATATTTAACATGGAAGAACTACTTTACAGGTAATATCTAGAGAAAACAGCTAGTATATAACTAAATAATCACAGAATTATTCTAAAAACTTATTAGCGTTAAAATTTATAAAAGTGTTCCTAGATCTATACGTTTTATAAGGAGGCACTTTAAATTTCCTATTTTTGCGCAGGAAATAGCTATTATCATTATTAAACTGCGGTAACAAGTCCGTTAGTTTATGGTCAGGATTATTAACTAAATCCTTAAAACGTTTTGTTGTTAATTCCTGTCTTCTATCATAAATTGATGGGATGTTCGTGTTTCTCAGCACTTCTTTATAGTTTTGGTCTGGGAATATTATTCGAAATGATCGTTTCTGGAGTCTTTCAAGATCATCGGACAGATATTTGGGCAATGAGTCATGAAAAACTTG
>JAODVM010205691.1:0-13549 GCA_025400095.1 Phenganax marumi
GCAAAGGAATCTGTTTGTGTGGATTTTATACTGCTTTTTTGAAATGCAAAACGTAATGAAAAATGAAAAATGAAAAACTCCCGCTCCAAATTTTCGAAAATTGTGGACGAGAAACATGAAATCTATTTTCATTGGCCTAATGGACCTGGAACTGTGCGTCTACACATACTATGCGTCTACACATTTTTCTTTCGTTTCGTTCGGCTAGAATGTTACTAGCTGCAATGTGCACCTGAGATTTTTCGTGTTTTTTATCTTTTTCCGCAATGCTTTCTGTGCTACTGTCTTTTGTCCATCCCTGCGCACAAAGTATGTACTCCATTCACTACTTAAGTGTACACTTTCCGGCTTATGCGTCCAAGTTGCTCGTGCCAAAAGCAAGTTTCATGACGCAATATATGCAGACAATGCGCACATGATTGTACCGCTATATCCCAATATATCCCAAGTATTGCACAGCAGCACATAATTATTTAATATGTGTTCATTGTGTTGATAAAATGGGAAACTCAAGCAGCAGAGATCAATCTAGCGTGAACGATGGTTTTGTAACGGTGAAATCATACAACGGGGAAACAAAGCATGGCAAGAGACATGGCCGCGGTGTATATTTGTACCCGAATGGTGACATGTACGACGGACAATGGCGCAAATCTAGAAAATATGGTCGCGGTGTTTACACATATGCTGACGGCAGAAGGTGCGTACTTCCGGTCCTAAAACTATTCGTTTTACTCAGAACACTTATGAATATTACATATTACTTTCTGTCTTCCATTTGTGGGCCAAAATGTTTGTACGAGTCCGTCATGTAATGATTGTCACTCTGTAATGTAGCTTGGTGGCTATTTAATGGTTCAATACCATTATTACCGGGTATCTATTGTTTTTATTGCATCACACAAACCCCGACGTTCGCTAACCGGCTAACGCTGTGTCAGTTGTTCCTGATGTGAAATCGTGATTTGATCAATGGATGAACTTTAGAGTAGAAACAGCTTGGACTTATACAGCGATAATTACATATTGTATACACAACATGAGTCCCTCTGGTTTTGTCAAAGCGCAACAAAGGCTGCACAAGTGATCAATTTTAATAATATGTGTTTTCTGACTAAGTGGTTTTCTAAGAATAAGACAATTTGTGAATGTACCCATGGGGGTGGTATTCAACTTCTCTAATGAGCTGCTTTTGTAAGAAACTGAAATCCCAGCAAAAATCAGAAAGGGGGCATGATGTGTGAATAATTATACCCATTTCCTCTAGCTGTTCCCCCTTTTAATTCAAAAACATGGATTATGGCTTTCTCCTGCTTGATCAGGGTCATATTCTATTGTGTTTCATCGTCATAGTCAACCATTCAAAAAAAGGCTGGCTATGCATTAGGTCTATGTGGCAACCTGAGTTGGTCCTAAAATAAATGCCTGTAGGAAGAGAGAAATTTGGGTCAATACTACGTAAAATAACAATTCAGAGGTCATATTGGGATAACTGTAGTGTCAATTTGTAAGATTGATGTGTAACTTTGAGCATACAAGGTAGCGGTGGGTAAGACCAGGATTTTTGATTGGATACGATTACGATACGATACGATACGATATTGAGCACTTTTTTCTGATACCGATACCACTAAACTTCATTAAGACAACCAAAGTTAATGCGCTAAAATCACGGCAAGACAGTGAAAGTTCTAGGTGGTCAGTGGAGCTGTAGGTCTTTCATCACTTTGGTGAAATACTATCCGTTTATTGTTTTTATTATTTTCTTGTATCACATGATCAGTATCGAAATCGTTGATACTATGAAATAATATCGATACAGACGATACTAAATTCAAGATTTTCAATGTCGGAAGTATCGATATTTCAATCAAGTATCGCCCAACACTAATAAGAGGCAGAATCCAATATTTTATATACGCCGCTTTCTATACAGACAAGTCTGTGTCACTAATATAACAACTGTTAGTTAAGTACAATATACATGATCTCAAAGAAATTCTTTTAGTTGTAGAAATTCTTTTTATGCTTTAATATATATAGGTTGGATGGCTATTTTTACCATGATGAATATATAGGCAAGGAACCTAATGAGAAAATAAAACTGAGAATGGCTAAGTCTAAGAAGAAAGAAGAACAAACTGATAACTGCCTGTTAACTGAGCAAAGTGCATTAAGGTAATTGCCATAAGCTATTTTTTATATCCTTGTACAATCATAGATCAAAGGTAAGGTGAATCATATTTCTAATGATTGGCAAGGCCTAGTCCACATACCTGTTTCCGATCACAGCAACAAAATTGGAAGAAACAAACTATTTTATTTTTGGGATTGCATTAGTTTTGATGCATCACGCACTGACTTTCAAAATGATTATCGCCAACTACATATAACTAAAGTATGACAACTAGATTTTACTACAAAACCCTGTACAGATAAACAATTTTTAATAAGTTCTTTGAAGGTTTTCATGGCGATAAACTATCTAATACAAAGTTTTGTGGAAACACCACGTAAATTTATTTACGCAGAGCTTTCGGTCCGTAAGCCCGGACCATCATCAGTGCAAAGCAGACTTTTCCAGCTAATTTTAATTATCAGGGTGTGATTCTTGCCACTCTACAAGTTAGTACGCTTTTCCTTATAGCAATGGTAAGCAAGATGAAACGGAAGCAGCAGTAAAGCTCAAAGCAGACGGTGGAAGTTCAAGACGAGCACAAAGTACAAGACGAAACAAATGGCTGCGCGATAAATACGATATACACGGCAGCGCAGAGTCGCTCGATACAGCAACTAGCAGAAATAAGAACAGTGAAGACCTTGCAAGCAGTACAAAGAAAATGAAACGATCTTACAGTTTAGGAAGTAAAAAACAAAAACACACTGCATGGGACAACTTTAATGAAGCAGCAGAAAGGAGGAACAGCAAGAAATTAAGAGAATCTATCAGACAAAAATATAATTTAAAACGACATGAACGACCTGAATAATATAGCAAGCTTTCTCTAGTAAAATATAAATTTTAAGAATTAAGTGATCATCCAAAAATGAGATCACTATGGAAACAGACTCATTCTGTCAGTAATGTTTACACTCAATAGGGAAAGATCGAATAATTTCATCAGGATCAATGTGGATACATGAAAATCTTATGAAAACCACATCCTTTCGCCTGAACATAGATTCAACAACGTTTGGACAGGCAGTCAAATACTATGGTTACAAAAGGACCATCTGAGCAATGTGGAACTTAAATGATTGAATAACATCAAGTCAAACCCAGATAAATTTTCCCTTCAAAATGTTGGGAAGGTTGAGGTGGCAGAGAGCAGAGGGAGTAAGACTAATGAAGGTATAAACTCAATATTGGATCAAAGTGAAATACAAACATTAAATGTTGGCAAAGAAACAAGGTTAATTTTTGTCGGATGTGATCATGCTTCTATCCATTATGTTTCGGGGAAATATGGCTAGGAGACTTGGCCAAGTACATGCATGGTCAAAAAAATTCCTTTTTGATAATCACGACGAAGCTATACAGCTGTAATGTAATTTAAATATTACACAGACTTGTAAGTGAACTCCAGTGAAAATAAATCTTTATTTCAGTGTCAAAGTTGAACATCATAATGAATTTGTTCTCACATTTATTCTTTACAATGTATCTGTGTCAAGATTTAGAGACCCAATTTGGTTCTTCTCCAATGACGTCTTTTAGCATTGTACCTAAAAATAAGGCTCATTGCTTTAGCAACATTAACATGAAGGGAAAAACATTGGCCAAACAAAGATTATTACAAATGTAGTTGCAACAACATAAACCATACTTTTTGGTTCAGTTACGTATCTCCACTACATATGCAATCCTACACATATAACATCACACAATGTCATTACATGTACACATATTTAATATAATTTGGTACAATGGCAACTTGCGTCGCTCATGTGAAGTGTGGCTGTTTGCATTAACATGTGCCCTGGGGTGAATGTGCCTCAAACAGGTGCAAAACACATGCATAATATTAATCACAGAGCCTTTTTGATTCAGACATTGCACCAAACGTGCAAAATTCACTGAATTAAGTTTGGCACATGAAAAGCACCGCATCTAGGTTCCACTATAATCATACTTATCCGCTAGAGTGCAATTAACGGACACCAGGTTTTGGCTGGGGTGGGGCTACAGGCTCCCAGTTCACAATGTAGTATATTTTTGGATGGTCAGCGGTATCTGGTGTCCGCTAACTGTACTAGCCTCTACTACTACAGCAATGCTCAAATTGTAAGAAAAAAGATGTGCATCGTACCTGATGGAATTTCCAGTCCTCATCCGTACCCACTGAGGGATTGGCCTGTTTTGTTTCATTTTCTTGGCCAGTTTACGTTTGATCAGAAACGACTTATGAGAAGGCTGCAAAACAAACACAAATACAAAAGATTACGCTCAAAATAAGTCATCCTACCACAATCACTCGACAATCCCACAAAAAAATACATAATGACTCAATTGTAGGGCTCTCAACACCAATACTCATTACAATTTGAACGATTTTTGTCAATTCTTACTAACCATTTTAGAAATTGTTCGATAAAACCACCAACAGAATTTGAAAAGAAATGAAGTGGCCGCGTAAAAACAGATTTCGAAGACTGGAACTAATATAATAACCACTGAATTTGTGGTTTGCAATTTTGTATTCGCGGGCAGATGCAAAGATATGGTTGTCACCAGGTCAAAGTCTGGTCTGGAGTCTCTGGACTAGTATTCTGAACCTGGAATTTCACTTTTTTGGGCCCGTTTTCATTTTCTGCTGAATAAAATTGCTCGAGTATTTGCATGCCTTCCATCTTTTCGCTGCTCATCTGGCAAACCGATAAACTACCTAAAGAGTTATCCCGACTGAATTTATGGTACAAAGCAGGCAGTAAGTAACTGCCAAATAAAGTTTGTTTTTAGCTACCACCTACAGTTCTTTTACAGAGTTGTTTGGGTCTTTTGTGGACTGCTACTTTAAATCGTTTCAGTTAGTGATTGAGCTAACTGCGGTCAGTGTATACGCGCCCGTAGTGCTGTTGCCTAGCGGGAAGTGCAAAAAAACTCAACAACATATAATTTTGGTTGCAAGTGTTTTGAGAAATTTTGTTTGATTTCTAAAATATCGTTGTCTTTATTAAAGAGAATTGTTACCGTATTCGCATAGAGAAATGATAAGGCTATTCTCTTTAAAACAACAAAAGAAGGAGGGAGAATCTTCGAAAAGTAGCGGCACAAAGCGAGCTTCAGCGGCACAATTAAGAATCACCAAAGGTCAGTTCAAGTTTCTGTTATCATATAATATGCTTCCATCCGCAAGCTCTTTATCTGGCAGAACATTTTGTTTTGTTCTTTGTACTTAAGTGAGGTCACTAATGTCATCTTTCGTTCCAGATGTTGTTTTTCTATTTTACTTAGTACAGTATAATTTATAATGAACAGACGTACATGCTTGATGAGTCTAAATTTTCGTAAAGAAAATTTTTTGGTGGTGTCAAAAATATTCAACGCAGTTACTTGGTTTGATTGTTATTATCCTTTGACGTATCATCGTTTGATTTCTTCAGACATATTACCCATTGAGTAGTAATGTAGCTTAGTTTCCCTCCTTACATAGTTTTTACTGTGTTTATTTCCACATCAATTGCCCCTCAGGATTATACCCATTTCTATGTATGACCTTATTGGGTTGATCAAAAAACATAATGGTGCTATAACTATTTAGTTGAGTGTAAAAGTTTGAAGGTTTTCAACAAATTTATGTACAACCAGGGCTCGAATTAGAAAAAAAATATGGCCGGACATTGTAACTTTTGTTTGCCCGGTCAAATAAATTTCCGCCTACCATTTTTCTTCTTGAACTGCCAAAATTTTAGTAACTGAAGTTCATCTACCACTGAAGAAAAGTTCTTCAAGACATAAATGTTAGAACTCTTGGCATGCACTTGATTAGTATCTTTTCTGGCAATCATTGTTTCACACTGAATTAATTTGAAAATATAGTGAAACATATCTATAGAATTTCGCCTGCCGTTTTATTTATTTTATTTATTTATTTTATTTATTTTTGACATGGCAGTTCAAAATTTTTTTCGTCTGCCTTCATTTAAATATGGCCTGGTTTTGGCCATTGGCAGGCTGCTATTTCGAGCCCTGTATACAGCTGGCCAATTCTGTTTGACTATAAAACAAGATGCATTAGGAAGGCACAATTGGCTGTTCAAAATTTACCATTTCTGTGGTCAAAGGATAATGTTTCTAAGGGGCAGAATTACAGTTGACTGTTGGACTTATATTTGAAATGAGGCAGATAGACAAGAAAGGCTATGGTTTTCAAAATGGAAAGTCCATTTTGCCAAACAGTAGATGTGATGATATAGTCAAAATCAAATTGAAGGGAGGCAACAAAAATACAGGTGTTTTCCTGAGGGTTTTTTTTATGTAGACAAGTTTGAAGTTTCAAATCCAGTAAATGGCTTCCAATCACTGTACCAACATAAATCCTTCAACTTTTGAAGAGCCCAACGTTGTTTGTGAACGCTTCTTGTTTTATGGTCAAATGGAATCAGCTGTATTGGAGCTTTGCTCATTGACACTGTAAAATGTTCTCTATGCTAACCATTTGAGACAAAGCCCTTTTTCAGCTAGTGAAAAGAATTTGGTGTCAACTTTGACCTGTAGCAACACTGAACCATTTGTGTTTTACCAAAGATTTGAATATTTTTTTGTTATAGATATCAATGACCTCAGTTTACCTAAGACGTGCAAAATTGAATTCCCAGATCCAGATGATTTGCTTAATTTTAAATTAGTAATTGCACCTGATGAGGTATGCATTATTACATGAAGTATCCACAGTACACTACATATAAAACAGCCTGTATTTTCGTGTGCTTTGTGTTGCCTTGAAACTAAACTGTTATTTTGTACAATTTGTGTGATTTCCATGTACTGTTCCCTGCCTTATTTGTGCTGCGGGAACTAGGTCAGTACTGCTGCACTTGATAAAGTTTTTTTCCATTATAGGGTTTTTATAGAAATGGGCATTTTGATTTCAGTTTTAAGGTATTGCTTTGCATCAAGTTAGAAATATTTTTGCAGTATTGTGGTCACCGTAGTGTGTTCTACACAGCTAAAAACTATGAGCCTGTGGTAAAACAGGGTGCAGCAATGTTGTGCTGCACCTATTGTTTACAGTTGTCAACAATATTGAAATATATTGTTCATTTTTAATTGGGTGTAACAATGCTGAACAACATTGCTAACAAGCATGAACAATAGGGTGCAGCACAACATTGTTGCATTCTTTCCTATCAACATTGCAACAACATGATAATTTTTACACATGTATATCTTAGCCCCACCATGTGGTGATGTACCGCAGTGCTTTTGAGACAATAGGGACCTTTCAATTGATGAGAACCTTGATGGTGTCCTGCCCCAAACAAAAGACGTTTTTAGCCAAACAAAGAAAATTAATAACTTTCCTTTCCCTCTTCTTCTCAACATTGTCGCCATTGTATAATATAACTTTATTCTAAAACTTTTCATACTTTGAGGTGAAGTGAACTCACTGAGTGAAAAAAAGTTCTTTAAAATTGAGTTCTGTAAAAATTCTCCTTACACATGCATGTCATATCATTGACAACTAAAGTTTGCCATGGCTTCATAATGCACTCATGGAGATCATGTTTTACTTAATTGTGTTTGTCTAAGTAGACTCTTTCTACTATTCCACACATGAAATTGTCTATATAGCTCCCAGCCTCTGTTTGGTTGGCTAAACAGTATATGGGGCCGTGTCCCCATCAATGAATTACAATGAATTATGACATGAAAACCTGCAAGCTTAATTGTGCAATCAATTTATGATGCATAAATGCAAGCAGCCTACAATATTAAAACAATGCTTTTGACTCAGGTTGGGCAAGGTTATCCTCATGATGCTCCAAAAGTCAAGTGTGAAACAAAGGTTTGCATACCTTTGTACATGTATTGAGTTTAACAATATGACCACGAAGCATGCAATCTATGTCCTAACATATTAGCTG
The DNA here is from genome assembly GCA_025400095.1 of Phenganax marumi. Lineage (NCBI taxonomy): Eukaryota > Metazoa > Cnidaria > Anthozoa > Malacalcyonacea > Clavulariidae > Phenganax > Phenganax marumi. The sequence goes on from JAODVM010205691.1 coordinate 8,089, forward strand.
CTGCGCAGGGGCCGGTTGTTCGAAAGTTGGATAGCGCTATCCACTGATAGTGAAGTTTTCAACGTTCATAAAATCGGAGAAAAAATGCCGAAACTTCCATTTTGGTCAACGATAGAAAGGCTACAGACTCTAATCTATCGACATCAGTCGTAATTTTATCTTACAACGATCATTGGAAAATTTTATGAAGTTTACGAGGAATCACTATCCAGTGGATAGCACTATCCACTGGACAGGGAAGTTTTCAGCGTTCATAAAACCGGATAGAAATGCCGAAACTTCCATTTTGAACAACGATAGTAAGACTACGGACTCTAATCTATCGATATCAGTCGTAATTTTATCTTACAACGATCAATGGGAAATTTTACGAAGGTCTCGAGGAATCACTATCCAGTGGATAGCGCTATCCACCTTTCGAACAACCGTCCCCAGAGCTCTTTATTTTTTTTTGATCGCTAATGCACCCCATGGCATTCTAACATGTACCGTAGGTTGGGGTGAATTGGGACTGTAATTTATTTCCATTTTTGCATAGACATTCATTCCTGATAAAATAACTTTTGTTGCGAAAATCTAAGCTGATGATGCTTTACTGGTGTATCATTAGGCTTTGAATAAAATTTACAACTTTCGCTTTTGTTGTAATTTTAGCCGCTTACTCATCTGGGCTAGACTCTTGGCAAGGCAATGTTACACGGTGCAGTTTTTCTTGCAGCTTGCAATGCAGTTGTAATCTTGAGTGATAGTAATTAGCAAGAGTGATAAAAAAGCATGAGGCCGTTCAGCAGACTGCAGGCGGAGTGTAATGAAGTCGTTGTATCTGCCAATTTTACATCTTTCAAAAGGAGAATTGGATTGCAGTAGCAAGAAAACTTGCACCCTATAGCATGGCCTTGACTCGTGTGTTCTTCATTTTCTATTCATATAGGTTTATCATCCAAATATTGATCTTGAAGGAAACATTTGTCTAAACATTTTGAGGTTTGTACAGTTTTTATTGATTAATGATTAGAATTTGAATTTTCACTTTTTTGTATTTTAACAGCATCTAATTCAGTTTCCTCTCGGACTTATTTGTAAAATTTACCGTTACATATTTTATTATTATATTGTTATAATTTAGTATTTATAAATTTGTTTTTGGTATAGGGAGGACTGGAAACCAGTGCTAACGATTAACTCAATAATTTATGGCCTCCAGTATCTGTTTTTGGTACGGTAAATGCTTTGCCTAAATAACTTTTAAAAGCTAATTGTACCATTTGAAATGATATAATATTGTAGGTTACAAGACTTTGTGACAGTGTTGCAAATGTAACTACTGCAATTGTAACTCTTTATACATTATCAGTTTACAGTACTGCCTATGAATCTCAAAAATTATTCAAAAATAGTTGTTTGCCAAAACCGTCATACACTGTAAACCATGGAATACGAGTATGAAATGCATCATGGGAACCATTACAATTGGCTAGGTCACAGTATAGGAACGACAGGGGGCCGGTTGTAGGAAGCCCGTTTAGCTTAAACGGTGGATAAGCTCAAAATAGAAGTCATATTTATATACTCCTTGTACAGCCAAACTAAAAGTCTTCTAAATAAATAAAATAATTTGGTATTTAACTATCGATTCAGCTCATAAGATTGGATTCAATATATTCACAAGATGCGAGAGAGCGTTTTGAATTCTGGCTTATCCGCCGTTTAAGCTAAACGGGCTTCGTACAACCCGCCCCAGTAGGGCCACTTGGAGTAGACAAAAGTGACTTCTTCCACTCTCAGTCCCAGGCATCTTGCGCAGCCTCTGTAATACAATTTCATAGCTGACTGGCTGCCAATCAGATAACCAAGTTAGCAACCAGTAAACGTGGTCCCAGTTTTTGATGCTGAATGGTCCTACTGGTCGTTTGCTGTGGTTAGGTCATTGTAATAGTAGCTATTATGCAACATATTGTTCATTCCCCTAATAATGTCTCGCACGTATCTTCCATGGTTTCACAGAGCATGGATAAGGGTTTGTAGCAGTGAAGAGCAACCTTTCGACTTAGCCTTTCTCACGACGCTATTTTTGGGGTACTATCTGAGATTATAATCAATAAATTTAGATTTTATATTGTCATTGTTCTAAATAAAACCTTTATAAATTAATTTACAGTTCAATTATTGAACAACAGTTTTCATACAGCTTAGATGTTCCTGATTTTGACATATTTTTTTCACGAAAAGTACCCCAAATGGCGTCGTGAGAAAGGCTAGGTATTAGCCATGTATCAGTATTAGAGTAATTTACAGTATGCCTACTTGTGTTCACTTAGGAACCTAATCCTGATGATCCTCTTAACAAAGGTATATTGCATTTGTGCTTCTGTAAAATTTGTGCTTCTGTAAAAGGTAGAATGCAGTAGTTTAGTGGACACCGGGTTAGGGCAAGGTGGGTTTGCGGGCTCAGCGTTCGCAATCTAATATTATGTTTTTTCGATGGTCAGCGTCGTAACGTGTCCGCTAAACTGCATTCGTCCCCTGTAGAATATGTACAGCTGTAGATTGGGAAGAACAGTTTTACTCACTATAAAACGCTTCATGAACCGAAAACAAATTAATCTCTTTACTAAATCCTCCTCCTGGTAAAGTACGATGTTTTAAGATTCTTGTAGTTTTGCATGGCGAAAACCATGAAAATGGAATGAAGCAACCATTTTGGCGAATGATAAATATAAATTTTCTCATAAAATGAGAGAGTTTATTGAAATATTCAAACATAAAACTATTGATCAAGAGGGAAAGCCACTAAATAGCACGTGGCGTGCTCTCTTCATTGTTCTCTAGTTAGACCCTTGCTTGAAAGCGCGCTTTAATTAAAACAATTAAAAAGCGCAAGCAAACAGATCACGAAAATTGTGATCTAAAAGTGACGTATAAATCTTGTCAAATTAGTTGCACTGATGAAGGTCCGGGCTAACGGACCGAAAGCTTTGCAATAATGAATTTACACATGAGTAGGACAGAAGTGCTTACTCTAAATGCAGAACATATAAAAATAGTTATCATTCATTGCACGAACGGAAATACTGAATGAACGATTAACCTTACCACGCATATTTAATATGTAATTACAAGTTAAATGATGCATTTATTGCGACATTCATTGCGCGAACGGATTTAATACACAATTAACCTTGCACGCGCGAATGACCTCAATGAACGATTACGCTTGTACGAACGGAAATGTTTAATTCAACTATAGATTAACATGTAACTGAGAAAAATGTTATTTTCTGACTGGGTTAGAGAACGAAGTTGTACAGGGAAACCATGGCGTCTTCTAGTGCTGACTCAAAGCTTGCACGAAGACAACTTAATTTCTTGATAATGATAACTCCCTACAAATGTCAACCTAAAGAATTTAGGTATGCCTTTGATAGACACATATGTTTGTCACATATGTTTGGAGACGATAAAGGAATTTTAATCGGGAGCCACACCTTGTTGCCACCACTACATACGTTTGAAATGTCTACGAAAGTGGAAAAAAGAACAGCGAAGAAAACGAGAGAAAGTGCGTTGTGCTTAAGCCGGTTACAGACGAGCAAGTTTTTCTGTGACAAGTTTTACTCAACAAGTTTGAATTGCCCGTGTGTACGCTCAACTTTGGCAATTTTTACTGCGACAAATGCACTTGTTCAAAATCAAACATGCTTGATTTTGAACAAGTGTACTTGTCACAGTAAAAATTGGCAAAGTAAAGATTTTGCTCGTCTGAACGTGTCATTAAAGAATATTTGTCGAAGTTAGTTTATAGGCACGGCTACGAATATACAGTATTTGTTGAGAAAAACTTATTGACACGTTCACACGATCAAGAAATGCTAGTCACAGGAGAACTTGTGGTTGAAAAATATTGATTCTATACACACGCGTAATTGGCAATTAAAACTTGTCAAGTAAAACTTGTCATAGAAAAACTTGCTCGTCTGTAACCGGCTTTACACTAACCTTTTTTGAGTAGTTAAAAGATGATACTATACAGAGTATTAAATGAAGACTTGGCCGCTTAGAAATTTCAAAAACTTTGCAGGAAAGCGAAAGAAAGTCCCTGTACGTTTCTGCGGGCCAACAAGGAGTAGATTACTCTGACAAGAAGCGCACCAAGATTTTTGCGATTGAAAGATCTCCCCACTTTTTCTTGGGATTTTGGGGATTTTTGCTAAACTTTTAAGGGAATTTGGGATCTTTTAAAAGTGTTTTGAACTGTTTTCGAAAATTTAAGAGATTTAGGGAAGTTTTCAAGATTTTTTGGGATTTTTTGCGCAAATTTGAGGGATTTTTGGATTTTCCAAGAGATTTGTTTGAATTTGGAATGATCTGGAACATAATGCAAATTTCAAAAACTTTCTTGGAAGAGTAAAGTTAAAACGTTTTTGCATAAAACATGTAATTAATCACTACCTTTTCTTTCTTGTATAGACTTTATGGAAATTACATGTTTTTCAAAAGAAATATATGGACCAATGGTGTGAGGTATGGGTATTGTATGCTATCATATTTTCACCATCAACGTTTTCTAGACAAGAAGAAATCGTTTTGCAGCGGCCCTCCGTAGCTTTGTTTTTGTTTTCTATTTTGAGTATGTGAAATTCCTGTGAAATTGCGGTTTCTTGTGCACAAATCATATTCAGATACCAGCAATGCATTCTAAATTAAAATGACAAAAAGTAACCAAATATTACACACATCAAAAGGGTTCACATGATTTGAAATAGGCAAATTGCAGACAAAACTGGGTGGGTATATATTGTCCGGCTTCTCTTTGGTAAGGCCCTTTTACACTTGCGGTTTTTGCTGCGATGTTTGGCCGTTTGGCGTATGTGATCAAGTAGATTGAGAGACAAGTGCAAACGGACCTCTAAAATTATAAAATACTTTTTTCTTGTTTCATAGGATGTTCCTAGTCGAGACAACATCACCTGGCTAATTACTTTGGCAAGTATTACTGCAGCCATTGTCAAACTCAGGGATTGTACATTCATGATGGTTAAGTCATTCAGAGAAAACTTGTAATATATCTTCTTATGAAAACACGTCATCTTCATGTATTGTACGAAGTTGTAATATTTGAGTTTTTTAAAGAAGTATTACAGTATATCTTATTATGCAAAAATATTTCATCTGCATGGATTTGAAGTGCCTATATCAAGCTTAGGGAATGTGCATGTACCGTATTCTCTCTATTTAGTCCCCCTCTCTAAGAAGCTTCCCCTTTTTAGAGGTAGAAATTTATTAAGGCCCCCCTCTCTGTTATGCCCCCCCCCCCCTTTGCTGAACATTTTAAAACTTGCTGTTGTGTTGATGTGTATTGTGTTTTTTATAATATAAGAACACAATACCTTACATTTTGCGAAAAATTATCTAGGATCTTAGGGATTACTAAATAAGCCGCCCTCTCTAATAAGCCCCCCCC